>JASAMV010009229.1:0-67207 GCA_030248065.1 Rhynchonema sp. JSB1_4
GCTGACCATCTGTATGTTACATATACGTATGTCATCGTTGGGTCCGATCGAGTGAAACCCGCCGTTAGTTGGGTCCCGATCAGTTCGGCCCGGGATTGTAGGGACACCAACTGCACATGGGTGTGGTTACTTACCAATGATGCGCGCAACCGACATCAAGCAATGTGTAGGACCCAACCAGATAGAACCGATAAAATGGAACCTACATATGTACATACATAAGGGGGTTTCATCAAATGGGACCGGATAAAGCTGAAACCGCCGAAATTGAGACCGAATTGGGGCCCGATCACGTGTGGGCCCGAAGCAAACTTTCCGAAGTCCAACTCTCAACAGCCTAAACCGGAACCATTAAAAATTGGGCTCAAAGCTATCGGCTTTGTCAACCAACAGTGAATTAATTTTGCTGAATCTTCCTGTTTGACAGTTTCATTCGACGTAGTCACGGGCAACTCTTCGTAATCATCGTAGTCCTCGATAATTGAAACATCAGGCGGCACATGTGGCACGCCACATTTCATCGACACTGGTGTTTTCGCTGAAAATCCGATTCAATTTATTAAAGTTATCCATTACACAATTTAAATTTAATTTAAGCTGTCTTTATTGTCTTTATGTCTATTAATGTCCTTGAATTGCAGAAACAAACCAGTGCTGGAGCCTGTCTTCGCATTGGGCGTTGGACAGCAAGCATTGCCGATTGCAATCATGTAGCTAATCAGCACCAACAGCATTATTATTCTTTTTTGGTTGTCGATTGGGAGAGGTGATGAATGTTGAAAACGACTGAATTCCATTCTGTATTGTAATTCCGCAAACAGTACAAAAAGTGAATTAAACGGTTTCTGCCACAATATGCCTGGAGAAAAACTCAATATCTTACCATACTACGTCATGTAATACAAGAATCGTGGCAGTATGATCTATGTTTTACTATACACATTACGCAATCGGGGTGTGCGAGACATCCACGCTGGAGCATCCCCCCATTTAAAGCGGGTTATCGCAATTATACCGATTGATAAAGACTATCCCGAAACGATTACATTATCAAGCAGGCAGTTTCACTTCAGATCCCTTCGGTATTCCGTCAAAGTGCGAAACGAAGCAGGCATAGGTGATAGGTACACCCTTTTGGCACAAGCGCATTATTTATTTTTGATCTGGGGGTGATGTATTTGGGAAACTACAGTACATAACATACATTAGTTTTGCGTTGCACACATCTTTCATGACAATTCTCAAAAAGTTTCCATCTTTTATCGCAGGCGCTTTATGGGTTATTTTTTGTCACAAACATAATGTATATATAATTTCTATAGTATGGTACACCGTCCCGTGTTGAAACATCTCCCGGCAATATACAAGTATGATAACTATAAGTAAGATTCTTGTGTGTAAAAGATGCGCTTCTCAGACTGTCGGGTCCGGATACTGACAGATTCGTATTTCGGTCACACCGGCGTCCCCGGCATCGCACCAGTCGCGCAACTCAAACGTAGTCGTGTCGAGAATGATGTTGTGCGCACAGCCGCCGTTATCATCCGGCTCTGAAACATCAGTTGCTTGTGGTGGCCGGGCGATTGGACAAAGCAGGTATATGGGCAAGACCACTTTGAGTCAAAAGCGCAGAACTCTCATTTTGTTCCAATGGCTTAGGCTGAGGCTGATATTAGTATCAGGTTTAGGCTTAGGCTTGCACCAAGGCTAGTTTTGTCTCTGGCCTTAGGCTTAGGCCTATTCGTTTTCTTTTGGACTGTGCTCGTTTTCACTTGCTCAAAGTGATCTGGCTCAAACTGGCTTTGCTCAATTGCCCGTCAGCCATTTGCTTTACGCTTCTTCATGTCCACCCGTGTTTGTACTGGAGTTCTCCATATGGAGCCACACCACAGAGACCTCCGTGCAGAAAACAATGGGCAGAAAAATTACTATTGAACCAACCGCCGGCTGCCCATGCTCCATTGAAAGCGATCTGAGCTTCACGGCCGTTGCCCGTGTACCAGGACCTGTGTGAAATATACATAAGCACCGGTTAAAGAGTATCATAGAGCGCGGTCGCAACAATGTGATGATTCAGATGCACACAACAAACAAAAACAAAACAGCGTGCACACTGCTGGCGTGTGCGTACACATTTTCCGTTTCGGGCTTATACTGATGTGGTCGACGCAAGTGACGTCCGCGCTGGACGTCGTCGACACAACGCGCAATTCTTGCGATCGTGCATGATGTAGACGGCATTAGTATAGTCCAACAACAGCTAATGCAGAATTTATGTCCACTGCGTTGCCTGATCCGCCAAGCACATAACGCGTGATGCAACATTACAAGCACAGACAGGCAGTCAGCTTGTGTGTGTTGGCTGGCTGCGTGGGTGTGTTTATAATGTAGCATCACGCGTTATGTGCTTGGCGGATCAGGCAACGCAGTGGACATAAATTCTGCATTAGCTGTTGTTGGACTATATTAGCCCAGATTCAGACACGTCCCAAACTATACTATTCAGTACAACCTAAGCTGTAGGCGGTATTCGTACCAAATGTGTTGAAAATTCGAATTACTTTAGCGCGGTTGCCCGTGACCAGTTTGGATCAGACATTAAAAAGAGGATCACCAACCAAGCTCCTTCAGCGGCCGCCTGAACACCGGCAGTCCAAATGTGCACGCCATTCGGCACTCCAACGGTTCCGTTGAAATAATCGACTATGTCCTGATACAAAACGGTGTTCGCGGGCGTCCACAAGTCACCATTCATGAGATAGGGGTGCGCCAGCTCACACGCCGCTGTTGCTGTCGACCAGGTTTGCTGCAAAAGCAAGCGATATTTATCAAACTTGGTGTGATGTTTCATGGGCTCGATGTACAACATTCACACTTGTGTCAAGTATGTGGCGCCTGGTGCATTCGCACTGACGAAGTCCTGTTCGTTGAAAACAGCACCAACACTTAATGCTGCTACTGTGACTAAACGCACCGCTCGGCTCATGCACCGTACGCGCACTATGCTTCATTTAGCCCCACAGTATGGTGGCGTTTTACGGGCGTTTTAGTCGTTGGAATTTGCGAATACTGCTGTCAAAATGGCACTGGCCATGGTCGCACACTTTTGTAACTAACGTCAGTTAGGTCGATTGTGTAACAGACGCCCGAAACGAAGTAGCCGCCTGCGATTCCGCACTGTACGGCGTACTCTGTAAACTTTGCAGATTTTGTTAGTCTTTGGTTTTCTCTGAGTTTTCACTAGGCTGACATCAGATGTATTATATCATCATGCATATTTGCGCATGCGAATGCCGTTCCAAAGTGGAAATTTTCTTATTCTTTTCAAAAAAAAACCGATGAACGGTTGTAGTTCTTTTTTTGATCAGTACAATGTGCTTTGCCTATGACCGATCACATAAACTGTCGCTCCCACAAGGCGTGTAAAACCAATGGTTTCTCAAAAGCGCCCCATGAGAGTTTATGGGAAACGTCGATATATGTAGGTACACATTGTGACTTCCCTATGTGCACTGCTTGTAGTGGCTCTCTGCCCACGCTATGCACAGATGTGGCGAAACTCTGTTTATGAGTTTGCATGCAGTGATGTCACAGCCCAGCAATAAGATCTGCTGGTGGGGGCTTTTTGGAGGCAAATTTGCCAGAGGCGTTCGCACTGACGAGCCCTGGGGCCTCGGTCTTGCGAAAGCAGGGCGAAACAGACCAACGTTACTGCACTCGGTACATGTACCTATAATGCACACATCCTGATTGTCCCAAGTGCCTGCGGCGACACACGTGGTCGTGCGTGACGTAGTGAGAGCAGCCGGGTTGATCGATTTGCTCATCGCGTTGCCCGCTGGGCACGTTGCCACAACGTAACCGTCGTGGTTGACATAGGCGGTGTTTGAGTGCGGACTAGTCCACGTGCCCAGCGTCTCCGTGGCGTAGGTGGCCGTCGGGTAGTAGGTGACGAAGCCCGATGCAGGTGCGGCAGTGGCGTCCGTTTTGAGGCACACTGAAAGAGGTCGTACACGAACGTGTAGGAGTGGCTTCGGTTTGTTACTAAGGGTATTGCAGACGCTTCGCGTGACGGGTAAATCCCTAACTATACTTCGTTCTCTCAGAGAACAAAGAAGAAATTCTCGCGCGCTGATTGGTCCACGTGCGTTCAACAGCCAATCCGCGCGCGAGAATTTGTTCTTTGTTCTCTGAGAGAACGAAGTATAGTTAGGGCCTCGACAACGTGACACGAAACATGCGTGTTAGTTGATGGCTGCTGTTGCGATGAAACATTTGCTGTATACTTTGTTTGGACCGAGAAACAAAATGAAAAACTACACCTGGTGCACAATCGGCGTTCCACGGCACCCCGAAGCCGGCGTCCCACGTGTCTGCACTCGAGCACATAATATATCTTACATCAGCCGGGACCGTAGCGGGCAGATCGTTCCACAAATGGTTGGCCGCACACAGCGCGGTCGCATTGCCTGTCGTCGTGTTCACGTAGTCGGTGTTGGCCGTGTAGCCAATCAGCGTCGTCACCGTGTAGTTGCCCGTCGGAAGCAGCGCCACTTCGCACACTGTGCAAGATGGGCCCATGTTAAATATGTATGTAAACATATAGTCCATCCAATAGCTCATGAGACGACAGGAATTTACGGCTTACGGTACCGTTGCCGTGGTGTTTTCGAATCTTTCCGAAAACAACAGAAAGAGCAAACCGACTGTGCATAAACATGCCCAATTTCTTTTTGCCTTGTTTTCGAAATGTTTCGAAACGCGTGGAACCGTAACAGGCTCGTTTTTTGGACCAGACACAGTCTGGTGCATACAGTCTGGTGCATCAAACCTGGTGTGCTTGCTTCGGATCTGTTTTGGTCACGCGACATTATTTACAGGTGCTACTAATCGTGGTCAGCTTGAAAGTGGTGAGCACACTTTAAAGGCATCAAGCCATGGTTGCTTTCACTTCGCGATTAAGCTATCCACCCCTGGTATTCACCAATGCATAACTGCAAATTACCTATCGTGCGTTTAGAAAATCGCATCTGTGTACTGTATGTATACTCTTCGTCTGCCAGCGTCATAGTGAACTTTGACGTTGAAAGGTTTTATGTGAGCTTTACATTGCATTGTGCATTGTATGTTGCTTGTTGAATGAAGCAGCATGCGCGTGTAGGTATACATATGTACATATTATGTACCTGGCATGCATCCAATGCTGCCAATCTGCACGCTGTCCCAATCATTCCCATCCGTGCAGTCAATGGTCTTCGTATCGGTCGGCAACGTTGTGCTAACCGCGTCGTCCCACAAATACCCGGCATTGCACACCACGGTCGCATTGCCCGTCCCGCCCCATACATAGTCACTCAGCGGCGTCGGATCATTCCAGCTGGTGGCGGAATAGAAGACCACCCCCCAGCTAGCGTCAGTCGCAGCGCACACTGGAACATCGTATTTGATATATAATCAATAAGGCCATTTGGTGTTTGGTGATGACCATACATGTTGAATTTGCGGTGTGACAATTACGTCGATGTTGCGGCGTATGAAGTTCATCCACACTACATTATATGCCTAGGACGCTTTAACCCAACCCTGATCCCTGACCACGAGCAAGAAATTCACGTAACCAATGGTTTGACCATATAGAGGGTCAGAATACAGCAAATCACCCAGTTGTGGTGTGCATAACACCCTTGGGGAGACACTTTTCAAACGCGTTCCGTAATGCTGATTATGCGTGTATTTGCTGCAGCGGTCACGTGACTGCCAGCCACTCAACACACACGCGTCTAACGTAGTGATCTGCGAAATGCAACTAAACTCAACTGGCTGCTGGAGCTGCGTGCGCTTTACGGATCAGGCAACGCGTTTGAAAAGTTTCTTCCAAAAGTATTGTCAGAGTATACAGTGCGTATAGGCGCGTATACCTGACAAGCATTGGGCCAAGTCGCTGACCACGCCCGGTCCGTCGCAGGTCATGTTCCGCTGTTCGTTGACGTCATCACCGTCGGCGAACATCCGCATCGAATCACACTGCACCGTCACCAAGTCGGTCAAACCAAACAGATACGACACGCCCGTGCTGGACTGGCCAGCCACGGAGACAGCGTCACGAACGAATAGAACCTCGATATAGTATTCGACGTGACACACTGCAATGGTAAAGTATGTATGTATATTGCAGTCAAAGTTGGCGATAAGGAACGCAGATCAGATCGGTCGTGCGCTTTTGATTGCCCGATTGGTTTTTTCTTTCGAAATTCTTAGCTTATCATTACGGTGGTCAACTCAAGCGGTCAAATCACTTCATTAAATCATCAAATCACTTTGTAGAGAGTCGTCAACTAAACTCGAATAATGCCATGACATGTACATCATTATTTCTCACGCTCACACGGAATTGCTGTGAATTGACAAAGTGATTTGACCACTGTATGGTGTGATTTGACCATTGTATGGTTTCGTCGTTACTGTCCAGCTTATGCGTGTTGTTGACGTTACCATGTTGCTTCTGATGCAATAAAAAACTTGAACTTGAACACTGTACTATTAGCCGAAATTCTTCTGATGCATGCGTTCAAATCGGCAGGTACACAATGCGCATGTACCTATATCTTATGCGTGTGCCGAAGGCCGCACAGTACTGGGTGCAATTTTACGCTGAGCGCCGTAGAGACGCGTATGCAGCTGACCGTTTCTATGCAAGTTTTTTTGCTGGCAGGTCACAATAGGCCAGTACCAGGGTCTGTGCGTTGCACGGGGAAGTCCGACCGAAATTCCAGTCCACAATGTACTGTAACCAGGGCTAATTAGACCCCAGGTTCGGGATCAATATCTCAAAATTTACATATACCACCTGGACCGAATTTTTAGCGAAATCCATTTTCCGAACGAATTCACCCTGATAAAGAAATTTATAACCGCTGAGCACATGCATTTTTATTTTACCATAAAACTTCATAACTGTTCGACACACACAGACACCCACCGGGGACACACGTGGCGTCTCGGCTCCAGCCGGCCGGACCCTGATCGCTGGCCACACAGTCCACCTGTATAGCTGAGTATTCATCGAGACCGGCCGCTTCGTCGGCATCGTCTCGCAAATAGTCAACATCGCAGTACATGTCCACCCAGCCGGCCTCCCAGATCCAGTCCGTCCACGCGCTCTCGCCCGTGTACGCCGACTGGGTCAGGTCCACATTGGTGCTCGCGATCAACGATACGTCGCACACTGAAATGGGCTCATGGTAATGTCGTCAAATCGTGTCGTCGCACATTTTGTCCTCAAGTCACTATCGTATTATTTTCGCGCTCATTTGGGGCTTGTGGCCGGCTTTCCCGCACTCCTCCGCACGTGACTCGTTGATTTAGAAGAGATCGCGCGCCCTTTTTCGTAGACAGATTCTGTGTGCTTTGTGGTTTTTGTGTGTGAAACTCAGTGTTGTGAGACTGTCGTTAACCTTGTTGTGATAAGGCGTCGAGAAAGAAGAACCCGCGGGATCATATTCGTGAAGAGCTTGCGTGAATCGCAACCCCGGAGTGGCCAGTGGCACTCGGCGGGGCCTTTTGTGAGGTTTGGTGCTTTGCCATTATTTGTGTGTTCGACCCCGTGTTTCCAGCTTAGGCCCGCCCGATCGTGCCGTGGCCGGGTCTCCAGACGTCAAGAGGAGGCCGTATCGTAAGGTGCCGGGCAGTGCCACGCCTTACGGTTACAGGCTCATGTATTATTGTTTTTTTCGACGACTTTGTTTGACGACATGATTTGACGACAAAACTATTTAGCCCTGAAATGCAGTGGTATGTAGGCCCAAACTCTTGACAGCGCCACCATCACCGGGGGCGGGCGGTTGCGCAACCGTGTATTTGATGTATCTTACGCTCTCAACATCGGTGTGTAAATTCCCTATTATTCCCAAAACATGCGTGCGTTAAAAAAACGTTTGCTGTTCGGCGTAAGCACGCAACAAATTGAGGTCAGCCAGCTGGAAGCTGTCACCATCGTGTTTGGTGGCGCGGCGCAACCACCTCTGGTGGCGGTTGCGTTTTCGAGAATTTGGCCCATACGGGTAGCGGATAAGGCAGCGGGTGACAAAACAGCGGGTGTCTCGACTTCTGACCCGTTTTTATGTGTACACACATGGGGCGGCTAGGTTAGCGTGGCATCTTTCAAAAAATCTAAGTCAGAGCCGTGGATCGGATCCAATGCACAATTTACGGTGCAGCGGTTTTGCCCCCCCCCGCCGTTTTTTGTCAACCCAAACTTGATTAACACGTTTTCATGGCAGACAGTTTTCGGGGTTCAGTAAAATTATTACCGTACCCGTATGCAAACAGCTCAGTATGCTTACGATATCCACTTGAGGGTATAATATTGATGCCGCTTGTGTAAGAATAATAGTGCAACCGCACCAATTCGTCGTTAAAACGCACGGCACTAAGACAAAAAAACTTGCCTTGCCAACATTGCCAACCAAGGAACGTCACGTTCCATCCGCCTGCATCCGAATGGTCGCACAAGATGTCCTTCATGTCCCCAAACGCACCTGTGCGAATGGGGTATACGTGTGTGCATGTGAACTTTGCGATAATACAATCGAGCCAAATTCAGGCGCACGACAGCAGTTGCTGCCACCAGATGAAGCAGTTCGGGTTAGTTGAAGATAGGGTGTTCTTCATGTTTTTCAAAGTCAGCAATTAGTCCATAATAACGTTATGAATACTTAGAGTATCGGGTTTTGCAACAGCCGGGGATATACAGTGCAGTGACTGTTGCGGTAAAGTCATCCGTTTGCATTATGAACCCCATTTTGTCAATTATTATCTATAGTTGTTATACATACAGGGTATGTAAGCCGATCTGAAAACGATCGCTGACACGCATATTAGCCGCTTACCTACAATGTGCCACATGCTCCACTGTAAACCGGCCTAAATACAAAAAAAACAGCAACGAGCAAACGTAAAGCTCACTGGTCATCGTCGCGTCACTCCACAACGAGTCCGCAGGCAAACAGGACACAGTTGCATAGCCATTATTTAGCGCCGATATGTAGGCGGTGTTGGGCATGTACGATGTATAGTACTCGATGGTGACATTCGGTGTACCGATCTGCGCGACGAGATCGCTGATCAGGCAAACTGAAATGTCGTTGTGCTCGTTTTGGCAAATTTATATGTATGTATGTCCACAATGGATACTTTTGGCCAATGTACAAGGATGAAATCCAAAATCGCAAGTAACAAGTTTCTGTTGCGCTGGCTAATTCCACACGTTCAGTGCAAGTTATGTTGTATAGTCAAACCTTGTTGTAAGAAACTTCGTCATAGGAATGCCGCGTTACACAAAACAAATGTCCAATTCCTATAGGATGTGTATAAATAATCCATTATAGAGAATTACTCGTTATAAGAAACTAAATTTCATGTCCGAAACCGTTTCTTACAACGAGATGCGACTGTATAGGTTTGAGATTCGGGACGGGGATGGGAGCGGGCCGGACTGGGATGCCGAACGAACCCGGATCGCACGTTGCCGTGAACGTCGTGTCCCATTCATAGTGATCAACACACGTGACGTTTCGTATCGTGCTGTCATCCGTCGTACTGTCGCCGTCACTCCACAAGAACGGCGTTTGACAAATCAGCGATGCTTCGCCCAGATGTTCAACCAACGAATTGTTATTGGTCGATTCGGAGCTGTATGCAGTCGCCAGCGAATCAGCCACGTTTAGCATCGACTTGACACACACTGAAATAATGGGTACATCACTGCTTGAGTTTGTTGTTGTGCACAATCATGATTGATCATGAACATCATCAATCTTTGTGCACATGTGTAGGACATAAGGATCTTCTGCAGCAACACAAATATCCTGAAAAAGCTGTTGAGATGAGAGAAGGGAAAACGTTTTTCAGAAAAGTGAAAAGTTGCCCATGAGGTCGAATTTAGATTTGTACGTGCACAGTATTTTTGTCCTATCAAAATCAATCTTTCTTCAAAACTGATTAATTTTTCAAACACCCTTAGATATCAAAACACGCTGTAAAACATCAGCCAACCTGGCAGACAGTACACACTGGTCACCGGAACGGTGTTGTTAGTCGGCAGCCACCATTGTCCGTCAACGCATATGACATCTTGCGTCGCCGGCCCGGAAGCCAGAGTCACGTCCGGGTGCTCGGCGCCAAAGATCAGCTGTTCAAACGTGCCATCGCACGCGTCACTGAACATTATCGACACCTGAATCAGCAATGCGATCGTAAACGCATCATGTACACGGGAGTTTGTCGGCTAGCTTCCTCTCTCCCACACGAATTGTGCCCCATGGGGCTCAATTCGGCAGATTTTCCACTCATTGCGAGTGTGGGGTGCCGTCCATTGGTGGTTCGAGGGGGCCACAGGGGCCTAGGTCCCCTTTGATCAAAGTGGCCCCTGAAGGGGGGCACCCGGAGATAAGAAGGAAAAAGGACGCCAAATCGCAGGTTTTTTCACTTTAATACACTTCAAATTCAAAGGTCCAAAAATCGTGCGCTTTGCGCGTGAGATACGCCCATTTCCATCACATTTTGGCCGTCGCGCGTGAAAAAATGCAAAATTTCCCTTGCTCTCAAATTTCTCATGTTCATATTTTGCATGGCATTTGACGTGAAATCGCCCAATTATAAACAAGTCTGGATAAAAACGATTTTTGAAAAGTCAAACATACACTATGTAAAAATAAGTTTTGGATTTTGCCCCCTTCTTTGGCCAAGTGCCGGACCCGCCACTGGTGCTGTCTGAATGCCGCGGTGTCCCACCCGGGAAAGGGCGAACTTAGGTTAAATCCGGAATCCGGAACCCGGAAATAATTTGCATGCAAAAATACAAAACATTTCTGGGCTCCGGAAATATTTCCGGAAAACGTAAGAATTTACATGCAAAAGTAATGCGTTTTCCGGAAATAATTCCGGATTCCGATTTCCGGATTCAACCTAAGCCCGCCCTAAAAGTGGTGGAAAACATTACGGCAAAATTTTTCCCCGTCACTTACCGTCGTTCCATTGGGGTATGTCGCCGACGCATTGAACGGATCGGCAGTTGGTGTGATGGTGGTGGTGGTCACGGTCAAAGGCATGCAATCTGCAAGGAAAACGAATATACAGTATATCAAGTTGTGGCATTTTCAACTCGATACGAAAGTAGTTTTTTATGTGGTTGTGATTCTACTGGACCTGCTGTCTTCCCCAACAATTTGCACAGTATCAAACTCGCTTATCAGTTCGAATTCGAATAGGTTCTGCCCGTGAGTTTTTCCATTAAACGATAATTCGAGATTTGCGATCTATCGACGCCACCACCGTGAAACGTTTTTCGAAAAACCATCTGAGAAATTCGTTATAAAGAAGGCATTCATCAAGTTTCAAAGCTGGTCGAACTTATAGTCGGTTCGGTATACACGTGCTTTTATATCCAGAAACAAACCTTGATTCGGAAACGGTCACGTGACCGAGACAAGGGTTGGGCAAAAAACGACGTTTTTAAAAAAACGTCTGGATCGTTTTTCTTCTTTTTAACCCTGAATTTCCTTGATTTTCCCTGATTTTTCAGGGATAGTACCCCGATGTTCGAGGAAAACCAATTTTTTGTCCCATTTTTTTCAAAAAATTTTCGACCAATTTTTACTTTGTCGGGATACGTTTTGGGCTCATTTTGGCGTACCTTGTATCAACTAGACCCATGCCAACCGGATATTTCACAAAGACTGATCGTGTCATTCCAGCTGCCATCTAAGCACAACAGAGTCTTGTTCCCCGTCGCACCATCGTTCCATCCGTATCCGGTTGCACACGCCAATTCAACGGTGCCTGCGTGGTGCATTTATGAGTGTATACGTATAGATGGGCGACTATTGGTTTATACCGTGCGTATAAGCATGGAACTCGGCCTATATTATTGTCACCTATATTATAACTCACCTCGTATAGTAAATTTCCAAATTAGTTGCCGCACAGTAAAAAAATAACATGGTAAATGTCAAGTTCTAGACCTGAACGCTAACCACGCGCAGTGCTGGAACATTGCGCACAGCTGCCTGGCTGACTGGCAAGCCGCACGTGCGTCTGGTGCCCGAATGTTTCAAAAGTTGACTTTCGGGTTCAGAACCCTACATTAATTATGGGGCGTATTTTATTGTGCGGCAGCGAATTTGATCGAACTAATGAGCAGGTGTGCAAGTGACGATCTTCATAACGTGCGCACAACCATGATGATGTTGCACGCAGGCTTCAAATGCAGCTTTTTAATGTTTGTGGTGTAACCTCTCGGTCTTGACCATTTGTGCATTCGCACTGACGATGATCTGGTGCACTAGCCGTCTGTGAGAATATAATGTCGAAATGGTACTTTTTAACTGCACAGCTCAGTGTAACTTTTTCGACCGTCCCGCACGACGACAGAACACTTATCAACAAACCCAACTTTCAAACTCTAAAGTCCTAACATACATACTTCGTTCTGTCACGCAACTCGAAACAAATTTCCCACGCTGAATGGTTCCCACGCGCGCGCCAGCCAATCAGCGCGCGAGAATTTGTTGTTTCGTGTTGCGTGAGAGAGCGAAGTGCATAATGTAGTTAGGACTTCAGGAACAAACCACTCCAAAAACGCAAACCATTATCCAGCACACAACGCGTGCCCTTCCCGAGCGTGTACCCCACCTCAACAGTGATGCTGGTATCGATGTGACGCGGTGGCCGGCGACATCCTATGATTGGGAGTTAGTACGAGTTATTTATTTTTCGATTGAAACATCAGCCGGCCGTGTTAACTCAACCACAGACCAACTGATGTCTCAACATATGCCGCTGATGTTTGATACACGGCGATGTTTTTGCGACGCCGATTAGCGCTGCTAGCGCCTCACACCTGCGCCTGCCTGTTAAAACAGACAAACTCTTAGCCATGGCGTAGTTGAAACTTTCAAAATTTGGACACGCAGCTTGCCGAATCGATCCAAAAGGTGATTTTCCAGGTGAAACCCACGAATTTTGGGAATACAACTCACTTGGATATTTCCTGGCGTCTGTTAATGAAATGGAAGATGCAGCAAAAATAATTACGGTGATTGAGGCGAGTCCCTTCGGTAAGTAACGCATCATAGGGCTCTCGACGTGAATAGAGCCTCACAGCGGGGCCGTTGCAACATCAGCGGTCAGGTTGCGTCGACTCTGTGGTTACGGTAGAGTGGTGAAAGTGAAATTGAGGTGACCGTACTTGGGCGAAATTGTTTGACGGATGTTGTTGTTTTTATGTGGGGAAAGTTTGGCGTCAAAAACGAGCCGTGCTTGTAGTTGCGACTGTGTTTGAGGTTCATGAACGCAGCAAATATGGGAGCGATATATAAAGTTTGTGGGGCCAATTGGCCCAAAACCGTAAATATCACTTAACTCAAAAGCACACTTTCATGTTCGGCCTCAAAGCCGCTTTGTAAAAAACACCATCGTCGTTTAATGATTGTTTTTGCTATGTGCGTAGGTGGAGGAGTTTTGATATCCGCTCAAACGCACCTGATCCAGGCTTTCAGGTTATTGATTCCATTGGTGGTCTTTTTATTCCAACAACGCGTGTGGTCAACATAAATTTTTTTTTACACATTCGAGAAATAAAATGTACCGATAATTCATTGATAATGCTTTTTACTATTATTTTTATTTATTATTTTTAAGCTGATGACTGCGATGCGGCAGCAAAAACGAATATTTCATTTTAGTCAGTATGGAACATTGCTTCACTTCAGTACACAAAATTATCGACCACCTGCCTGAACAGAATCAAGCATGAGACAAAATGAAACGACACGAGGAGAAAACAAAAGCACTTCCCGTGCTTCGATTGTGAATAAAAGATTTTAAATCTCGCATGAGCGCACGTTATCAGGCATCGGTAAAGATTTCGAATCCAGTATGCTCTGTTGTGTACTCTAGGTATTTTTGCCCATGCTCTCCGATGTCTCCACATTCTGCGAAAGCTCATATCGAGTTTTATACCATACATGCCAGTGTCACAAAAAACGCTTTGTATTAACACTCAAAATCGAACACTTTACACGTTTGTATGATGTTTCACTGATCATATCACACACAGTCATCACTCGTATCCCATGCTCCGTCGATGCAGAAGACCAACTTTGTGCCCACGTACGCGTCCACCCATGCCGAACCACTTAGACATTGCAATTCCGCCGTGCCTGAGTTATAAAGGGAATGTGATTATGTTGATCGATCGGTGTGGGTTATTTAATTTTCACCACATCACAGTTGCTACAGTGCCGTGCGTCTTTCTAAAGAATAATGACATGCGATCATGACAAGGATCCAATTTCAATAGAAAAACAAGCGACCACAGATGCGGTATGCAGCAAGTTCGATGGCCATGTGACAAGCCAGCTTGTGACACTGCGCTGTTACAGGGAGGCAACAGGCTACGACCACTTTCGTCTAATTTATATGCACGGCCATAATATACAAAGAGTGTCTTAGTCAATTAAGCCGATATTTCGGCTTATGGTAATGTCGTCAAATCATGTCGACGCATCTTGTCATCTAATCACATGTATTATTTCTCGCGCTCATTTGGGGCTCATGTTAAATTGCTTGTTCGACGACTTTGTTTGACGACAAAACTATTAGCCGATATTTCGCCGCACAATCTTGAGCAGAGCAATGAAACATCACCATTGTCAGCCACACAATATTGAGAGAGTTCGTTTGTGTATGCCAGGGGTACGGGATCGACCAATGTGCCCACAACCAGGTCATCCTTGTCACAGCCTGCAAATCAAATGAAAGAGAAAATTGTGAATGATAAATACAGGATCGATCGAATCCAGATGCTGAGTTGAGTCGCATCAAGAAACCGTAGATAGCCGGGCCCCTCAAAAACTAGGCTCAAAAGATGGCGCAAGATTGCAGAATGACCGAAATTGGCGTGTCTAACAATGTCACCGTAGGCTGATGTATAGTCCACCAACCACGAGCTCATGAGACGACTTTTTTGAAGTTGCCTTGCGTGGATCCAATAATGTTCCGGTTCCACGTATTTCGGAAAAGAAAGAGAAAAGCATGTATTTAGTAAAAACACGCTCTCCATCTCGGTGCGTAAATTCCCTTTTCACTCCCAAAACATTTGTGTGTCGAACAACGTTGCTGTTTGCGTAAGCACACAACAAATTTAGCTCAGCCAGCTGGAACTTGTCATCATCTCTCTCGGCCCAATCTCTTTCTTTTGCATTTTGAAACCGTGTAACCGGAACATTTTTGAATCTGGCCAAGCAAGCTTTAAAAGAATTGTCTCATGAGCTGATGGATGGACTATACCGTGAAAGCGGAACACATACGCATCGAAGCGTAGAACCGACGTTGCTGATAACAACCATGTTTTCAAAATGACCCTGCTGCCGTGCTGCCTCAGTCTTACAAAGTGCGAATAATGAACATCATGACGAAAAAATCAACCAACGCGGATATTTTCTGGCAACGACCAAACAAAAAACGGTGCACAAGGTGAAAATCAATGATCTCATTGTGGAGAGCTTTCTCAACGTTAAAGTTTCGGACGAAAAATCAAAAATACTGGACCGACGACAGGGTATGCAGAAATTATTATTTTTGTTCATTTTTCAACACGTCATGTTTGTTTATCATTCTGGGCGGTCTTCATTTTTGCCCATCATATCTCCGTAATGAGCCATTTCCGCGGATCAGATTGATTTATACCCGTGACGGGTGTTTTTTGCGTAAAATAGTGGTCGAATTTAGCTGCTCCTGTTGTAACAGCATGCGAGAAACACTTCAGGTTCAGAAACACATTGGAATATGTTGTTTTTTTATTATACACGGCAATCAGATGTTACACATAGTTTCTTTGAGATTGCGATTAGGACAAGAATTTACAAAAAAACAGAGCATTCTTACCGTGCTTCTGAGGAAGACAACACGTTAGGTATATGTAGATTCACAAAATTAAGCCTCTATTTACAGGAATCATATAGAAATAGTCTCTGGCAAGGGGACCAAGTACGGTACATCGTTCACTCACAAAGTAGCGAACAAGCAAATATTCTCGACAAAAAATTAATAATGATAAAAAGCAGCGGAGCAGCAGCACAACAAAAAACAAAAAGGAAATGAAATTATAACATGTGAACAGCAAAATAATAAATATTAGAAGTAAATTAAAATAATAAAAACAAGGCGAATGAAAACGAACAGACAATAGATACACATAGAACCATAGTAAATTGACTGACCGTATTGTGTGTGATTGAAAAACACAACTGAACATATCATTGATGTTTGAAAGAAAACTGAGGATAGACAAATCAACGATTAGAATAAAATCATCAAAAAAGTTGGCCCAAGTGGGGATTGGGTAACCGACAGGTTTCCACAAAATGTTTCACACAAATTTTGAAGTTGTAGTTTTTGTTTTAGTGCACGTGGAGAAAAATTGCCTTTTTGTTGGGTGCGCGGAAATCCAACAATGATCATATGAATTTAGTTTCCGACTCAAAAAGATGTGGAAAACAAATCAAAACTCAAAATAGCAACTATGCTAGAATGTGATTGACTAAAAACGGAATTCCACACGATTCGTGACACAGCATAATGAGCTCCACAATTGTCGTCAAGCAGGCTGATGTTTCACGCGCACTCTATATAACACTGGCCTGCAGTCTGCTGTGCTGTTGCTGTATGTTGTGCATCTGTGCGGCACCAACGCCAGCCGAACTGTTGTCATTGTTGATCATCATGCTCGAACTCATGGTCTTGGCCGAGACCGGGGGCATGCCGTAGTCCGGTGCGAGACCGGAATGAACGAGCAAGTCACGACACGCAACACTGCCGCCCTGGTCGGCGTACCATAGTGCCGATCGGCCCTCCTGGTCCAGCGCGTTTAGATCGGCGTTGAACTGAAACGTATTGGAATGGATTGAACTTGAAGAAACATGACGCAAATAAATAAAACAAGTCTCTAAAAACCGACCGAAAAAAAAAACTGAGATTTTTTTGAAGAAAAACGCTGACAAATCAGTTAAAATAAGCTATAAATCTGTAGCGATGTTCGCAGTTTTTGCTGATCTGTCACACAACCGGTAGCGTTCATCGTAACAAGCGGTTTGGGTCTGAGAGTATTCAATAATCAATGCAAAGGCAGAAGTCTGATAAGTTCAAGTGATTTACCAAACATCCACCTCAGAACTCGCCATGTATAGTAACACTACGCCAAGATGAGCCGGATTTCGGAGGTGGCAGATTTTAGTGAAACATTCATACGTGGCTTCTGATTTAGGAAATGTTACACGTTGTGGAATACAACGCGGTGCGTGAGGATATCCTCTTTCTATTCGTTTTGCGAGCATACCATCTCCGAAATCGGGCTGCTCGTGTTGGCGTCGTTTGTCCAGCTGCGCACAGCTGACACCACAGCGCCAGTAGTATTTCCATTCAACAGCCTATCCCATATACCCACCCACAACAACAGCTGCGTGACGTCAGCGCTGCCCACCGAGCACGACAGATGCAACGGCGTGCGCCGGTCACGACCCGACAGCGTACAATTGACTTCGTCGTCGTTGCAATGCGCCAGCACGTGCGATAGACTCTGAAACATCAGCTTGGATTCGGTGGACTTGTACTGGCGGCGATTGCAATATCGGTTCGTTCTTCTTTGCTGCTCAAAATTTCAGAGACCCTTCTTTGTTCTATTTTGTCAATTTTACTGCGGTTAAGTTTGTTCAGGTGCCGTCCTGCACAAAAAACTATTTCTGTCATCTTTCTTGCGAATAGTTAAGTCACCAATGAAACATTTTACACTTTACCTAAATACAAGAGAGGGCTCTATTTTTTCACTCAGTCATTTCCAAAAAAAGACCATTCGTCATGAGCGCTCTAAATCCGATGCTATTTTCGATCAATATTCCGGAGGAGCTTCTATTCCGGGGTGCTTCACTCAGGTTTTAGAAGCAGGCTGAATATTCATTCCAGTTAACACCCGATCATGGGTGATATTTTCGAAACGGTGTAAAGGTCAGTTGGGTGTAAAGTCGGTGGAAAGCTCGGTCGACAGCTCAGTGTGACAGACCTCGGTGTAAACTTGAAACATTCCACGTTAATAACAGGCAATGTTTCACGTTTACACCGAGCTACACCGACCGAGCTTTTGACCGAACTTTACACCGACCTTTACGCCCAACTGACCTTTACACCGTTTCGAAAATTCCACCCCATGTGCAAACTAAAGGCAAACTGCACCAACACGAGCCCGATTTTGAAGGTGCGGTGTATTCAAAACGAATAGAAAGAGAAAATCATCATGCTCCACTTTGTATACTTCGGTTACACGATTCTGCCAGCCGCGAAATCGGGCTCGTGTTGGCGTAGTTTGCCTATACTGGTGAAGCGCACTCCAATTGTGATTTAGCTTTGCGCCCCGGTCCACCTACGCTCAAGTTACTTTTTCAGACCAAGCACACAAACATAAACGATCATCACGAGTAGTTTCACTAGCATCCTTCAAATGAAACATCATCTAACCGGTATGTCCCGAGCGAGCACGGCATCGATCAGCTGTTGTGTGACGGGCACAGTGGAGCCGAGTGGTCGAAGAAATTCATGTTGTTCATATTTGGCACGAATCCAGGCCTCTTTTATGTCCCTGTGAAACATCAGACAACCGTGTTTCAATGTACAGTCAACCCTCTTTATAGTAGAAGTGAACTTGCAAGATGCTCTTGTCTGCCTGCTGGCACAACATTCATACGAGTTTTCATACGGTGATTGTTCTTCATGGTCAGCAAAATTCAGATCTATATACAATTTTGACCTCAAGAGCATGGTTAATTGCACGTTTACGAAAAACATTCACAACAGTTAGTGTACTAACGGCAGACTGGAAACCAAGCCAAATCATATCGAACGATTGAAAAGCCGTAAAAGAGCACCAACCGGGAGGACTGCGGCGTCGGTTTGGTTCTGCCCCTGGTGTTGTGTTCGTATCGGGCGTTCACATTTGAATTGCCGCCAAGCGCCTGCATGATGGCGATGCACTCAATCGGCCACTCGTCCAGTTCCAGACTACGAACTCGACTCAGATGCGACCCCAACTGTCGATGTACGCCACTGCAGTCGATACAGATCAGTGCGCCGCGGTTGAGGGACGCCCAAACGGGCTCTGAAGATCGAAAACAGGCAGGTGAGTAACGTGGCTTCGGAAGTCTTTTTTCAGCAACGGCAAATAACAACCGAATTGCACCGTACCGTTTTCCAACTGCGGCAGATTTAAATTGTCAACAACGGTTGGCGGATAGATTTCGTGACAAGCATGCAAAACAGGCACAAATATTCTCCTGTTCTGCGCGTTCTCCACATTTCGATCTTGAACAACACACAAACACGAGATTTTTAAAATGGACCCGTGTTCGTTATTTTTTGTCATTGTCAGACAAAAACAAACGAAATGTTTCGCGCCTCACATAATAGAAAAGCTGTCACACGGTAGCTATTTTCTTGTGGCATGTCGTAGAATAAAGGAAAAAATTCCAAACACATCAAATCAAACATACTGGCAGCGTCACAGTCGGCGCATTTGTCATTGCCGGGCAGTTGGTAGAGAGCGTGCACAAACGTTCGATCTCCGCCCGGCCGCGCCTTGCTCTGCGATAGTTGCGCCTGAACGGACAAGGCCGAATATATGCTTATCACGGTTTTCCTAATGGCAGAGAAAATCGGGTCGGGTCACAATTTGGGTTCCAGAAATTTCAATCCAGACAAGCACAATGTTTTTGATCAATCAAGAACCATTGATCAATCAACTCAGACAGCATATGTACTGAGTGCAGTAATGTTGGTCTGTTTCGCCCTGCTTTCGCAAACCAGGGTTTTTTTTTTCAAAATTCACCAGGTGCAACTTAGGTGCAACCCCCCAATTTTTAGGTGCAAGCTGGCCAAAGTAGGTGCAACCCCTATTTTGGACAAAAAACGCCAATTTTAGGCTTTTTTGCCAGGTTGTGTGTTCAATGCTATTTGCGTGCTTTTAGAAGTTCAATAAAGTTGTAACGCAATGAAGCTTTTTCCTTTAGCAAAAGCAACTTTTCAGGGAAAGTTCAACATTTTGTAGCACATTTTGTACTAGTTTTATTGTTGAGAACCGATTGAGAAGAAAACGAAACAGTAAAATTTTCATGTCACCATATCCACATTTGGGGGTCACGTACGAATCAATTACTTTCGCTGTTCATTTACTGTGTGGGTATCAAATACTGTTGTCATGCTCTGCTCTAGTTCTAGTCAGTGTAGTTCCTGGGGGAGGGGTCCCCTCCTAAGGTACACTAACCGCCGCGACTAAGGCACACTAGTAGACTAACCGCCGCAATTTTTGCCTAAAATAGGCATTTTTAGCCCCATTTTTTAGGCCTAAAATGGGTAATTTTCAGATCAATGTTGTCAAAAGTCGCCAAAATACCCTATTTATGGAGAATTTTTTCCAAACAAGGGTAAAAGTAGGTCAAATTTTTTACCTCAAAGGACTTTTTCCTGAATTTTGGTCTTCCCCCTCCTTCCTCCCACAGGGAGGTACACTAACCGCCACACCGACAAAGTGGGTAGGTTCACTAACCGCCTCGCCGGACCAGGAACTACACTGATCCTAGTACAGCATGTATTTGTTTTGAATCTTAGCACCAGCACACCAGGTACTAACTGTGTACGAAATCAATCAATCAGATCAATATTTTTTGTCGATGTCGACCAAATGCTTCGATGGAATTTATTGGAAGGAATGACAAGCCGCGCAGCGCATTTTTTTGTTTCTAAGCTTTCTAACCTTAAAAGATGCTGTATAAATGCTTAATTAAGCAAATAAGGGCCCAAAATTTTAGGTGCAACCTTGCACCTAACCCTGAATTTTTAGGTGCAATTCTGATTTTTTAGGCGCAAATTGCACCTAAAAAGTGTCTAAAAAAAACTATGTCGCAAACAGACCGAGGCGCCCAGGGCTCGTCAGTGCGAACGCCTCTGGCAAATTTGCCTCCAAAAAGCCCCACCAGCAGATCTTACTGCTTGGCCTGTCATTGTATGTCCTCCTTACACACGGTGACAGACATGACCACTTTCGTCCCACTGACACCATCCAAAATATTCACCGTCTAGAACTGTGCAACTATGCGATTGACGGCACGGGGACCACAATCTCAAATAATAATTCAACGGAGGATTAAGCATAAAAAAACCACGTACTGCACCTGAATGCACACTTCCATCTGCTGCTCGATGGCGTGTATCCACTGGTCGCGTTCCTCCACCGTCGCCGCCTCCATGTGCCACTGACGTTGATCGTTGGTCACAATCACAAACTCGCAGTCGTCCCCATCTACAATCAGTTTCCATTTATTTTCTTTTATTTTTCGATTATGAAATCTGGTTCGACAATCTGTTTCGTGGTTTCGTCAGTGCTTCGGCGCGATGATATTTCACGAACGGAATTGTTGAAACAGAACGCTTGTGCCGGTCGACATCGCAACCATCACAAAACTTTCGACAAAAGTCACATCACAACCCCTGAAGGATGGCCAAATTCAATACCGTTCCTTCATTTCCTCTCGTTTTCCATCAAATACAAATAAGTACTTGCATAATTGGCGTCGTGACGTTATGTTGCGTTATTGCTTGTGTCAGTATAAATAACAATAAACCAAACAACAAATCCTCCTCCACTCACCATCATGATCAGCATTCCTCGCCCCACTGCCCATGCGTTTGTGTCCGTGTCTGTGCTTCTTCTTCGTGGCTGGGGTGTCGGTCGTTTTCGACGGGTCATCTGTAAAATATGGCAATAAGAAGTTGATGTCGGTGACATTGCGAACGGTATGCTCACAATTGGGTTTTATGTTGAGCTTGTTTTCACACCTGTGGATACGAACAGCGTGGAATGGTGTTTAAAAACAAGCATTTTGCATCAAAAGGGCCATGTAACCAGACCCCATATGGGACCACCGTCAAACTGCCCGGCAATGCCATATACATAGACTTGTGCTCACTGATGTTTCAAACCTACATATACGTAAAACGCAACCAAACTAACTAACCAGAGGGCATTTGATTCTCATTGTTTGACGTTGTGGCCTCTTGTTGTATAAATTCGTACGCCGTCATTGAGTCACCCGTGAAGCTGTTATCTTTATTTAACCTGCAACGTGAAGCACTAGCGTAAACACACGCACGCACATGCATATTTGCCATTTTTTCATTTATAATAAATCGCCCATGGCCTTTGCAAATCTACAGCCGATAGTTAGCGGCTGGCCACCGCGGAAAAAGATGCGCTACGGACACAAAGATGGACGATCTAACAGATTGCTTTCGGATTTTATGTCACAATATTCCGCACCGTCCGGTATTGCACCGTTGTACATTGTTGTGGCTCTGCCTGCGTACATTCAATTTCTGATTGCATGTTGTCTGTGTCTGTCTGTCCGTGATTTCGTCCACCTTCTCACCCTTTCCTGTCCTGGTTTTGTATTTATTTTTCATTCCCGTAACTTGCACACCCTGTTTTGTATTTATTTTTATGTCCGTAAACTCCACACACGGTCTTGTAATTATGCTTCTTTCACTTAATCTTCTTATTTATGCATTATTGAGTGGGTGTCGACGCTATAAACTAACTAACAGCCGATAGGTTCGATGAAAAAAAACCGACTATGGTAACTTCCCGTCCCAGCTACAATGAGCGCTGCAAATTTTTATGAATTGAAGCGAAGAGAAGGTCACTCTGTAGTTTCGTTCTGGTACAATGTGTGCATAGTGTTTTTACAAATATCAATTATTAACGTCAGACATAACCACAACCGAACCCCAAATCGTACCTATCAGCCTGATTGGCCGCATTCGCATCGGGCGGCACGGTGATTGGCTGTGTGCTCGCGCGCGCACCACGTGGTCGTCGCTGATTGGTCAGTTTGACCGTCGCCAGACCGATGTAGATCTCCTTGCCCGCCGTGTTGTCCATATATTCCTGTGAAATATACTTTCTGTGGATATTACATTACGTGAAACATTTTACATGGTAGAAGTGGTGCGCCAGCAATTAAAATTGAGGAACGTATAGTGGTGATGTATATACCGTCTGAAACACTTTATTCGGCAGAAATCTTGACATTGAATAACCGGCCAATATTTGTATAGTCCGGCCACGTGCTCATGAGACGACTGTTTTTAAAGCTTGCTTGGCCACATTCAAAAATGCGCTGGTTGCACGGGTTTTCGCAAACAAAAGAAAGAGATTGGGCCGAGAGACATGATGACAAGTTCCACCTGGCCAGTGATGTGGGTGGGGGGGGGTAAGGGGGGGTATTACCCCCCAACTGCTAGGTAGCTTTCTTGCTCCGAAACCCATACCCCCCCCAAACTGGCTAGCTAGCTTTCTTGCTCCGGTCATCAAGTAAGAAAAGTGTTGATTTTAGTGCCAAAATGACCATTTTATGGGCCAAAATGGTCAAATTCGTTCAAATTTTCTCACACGTGCACAAAAATACGCATTTTAAGGCTTATTTTAGCATAATTTAGACCAAATTTTATACCGCTGTTTTTGACTTCTGGACCAATACCCCCCCTCAAATCGGGGTACCCGGCTAGCTAGCTAGCTTTCTTGTGCCGGACCCCTCCAGCTAGCTAGCTTTCTTGCTCGGACCAACTACATCACTGCACCTGGCTGACCGCATTTCTCTTTCTTTCATTTCCGAAATACGTGGAACCAGAACATTATTGGATCCGTTCAAGTCAACTTCAAAATAAGTCGTCTCATGAGTTCGTGGCTGGACTATACGAATGTAATGTACCATGTAATTCGACAAATCCTTGCAGATGATGTGATCGAACGTGTTTCGGTGAGTCACGTGAGATTTTTGATTTCGATCGGCGCACGTGTTTGACATGCAGACCGACACAAACAACTAATGCGCTGGTTAAAATCAGAGCTACAGAACGTCGTGAAATTCTGTCAATCCAGAAAAACCACATACACATACGTCGACCGATCCGATCACCAAATCCGATCCAATTCCCAGATTTTCAACCATCAAACTAATGCTCACCTTAAGACTAGAGTGATAGGCGAGTCTACCATCGGCGTACAGACACACGTATTTCTTCTTCCACTCCTTGTTCAGCGCTTTGCTGCTGCGTTTGTACAAATGTCCCTGTTTGATGGGTATGGCACGGCCACTGCCCACGACGGCGGCGTCAAAACCGTTCATATGCGACGAACCAGGTTGTTGACTGTGGTGGTCGGAGGAGGACTTGTCCTTGTTGCTTGGACGTTGCTGCAATGTGTGTAGGTGATGGACGAGTTTGGGCTTATCAATAGCAATGTCGTCAAATCACCGCCTCAAGTTTTTTCATCAAATCACATGTATTATTTCTCGCGCTCATTTGGGGCTCATGTATTATTGCTTGATTTGACGAAAAGATCGACGAATTGATTTGACGACAAAACAATTAGCCCGCGTTTGTCGTTTGCCAAGGAGTCTGTGATGAACCTTCTTAGAGGTCACAGGAGACAGGAGACGTCGAGTGTGGTACTCAAAATAACTTCATGACCCTGTAAACATCAAGCTTAAGTAGTCTGGGGGGGGGGTCTAGAACCCGCGATTTGGGCTGATTCTTTGCTCGTGCGTGTCCAGAAATTGTTTGATTATCAACAAATTAGTCCAGTGTCAGTATTGTTCCCAGCTCGTGTTTACAACAGCACCCTGTGAAGTCCCAGAATCGAATTAGACAGAACTACAAATGTCCTAAGGCCCTTTGTTCCTTGATTTATCAAAGCCACAGGCATTCTAGGTCAACTACATGCCCACCGAATCTACGCTTACACGCGAGGTACCAATGCTCTCAAATTACCCATCTGACAATCTTCAATCGATCAAAAACATTGAAACTCACAAAAATGTTGGATATGCGTCGATTCTTGCGCTGTGCGTTCGGGGTCGACGCCGGCGTGGTGTTATTGTTGTTGTTGATGACTTGTGGCCCACTCGCGAATTGCTCGCCGGCACCTGCAATTACGTAACAGTGATGTTCGTTTCATGCACGGTACTAATATTCTGATTTTATGACCCTTTCTAGTCGCCAAACAACGTGGTCGATGATATCAAGATTCGTGATCGGATCGTGACAAAAAAAACAGTTGAATTTTTTTCTGTTAGGTTTTTGACAAGCTTTCTGCGTTGATGTCATACAAGAGTCCGAACCGTTTGTGTTCATTCCTGCTGCTGTATTTATACGGACCATGAAATATGTTCGAATCAGATGTGTCATCATTGATTCCAATCATGTCTTCAATAAGTGTTTTGTAGCTCCAGCTGCCGCTTGCATTTTGGCATCGTAACACATTGTTGCGTTATTGCGTGTCTTTGGTACATACCAGCAAAATCAACGAATCAATTAGGTGCAGCACAACACCGTGAGTATGGTGGTGGTTGTGGGAAGCTTTCTTGAAGCAACATCTTGTTTAATGCTCACGACTCCGTTTACCGTGAAATCTTTACGTGGCGATTGACATTTTTGTCCGAAGTCATGGTATTGATCTTTATTGCTCTGCATAAACTTAGGATTTGCCATATTGAACATTTCCAGGTGCAAATCGCACCCAGATACTGGCATTTTAGACAGTAAATCGACAGGTTTTTTTCACAATTGTGGGCATTTTGAGTTCAAAGGTGAAAATTCTACGGCTAGCCTCCCAGTTTTTACGGTACAAATAAAAACAAGTTCGACGTGCAAATTGCACCCAAGAATTGTCCACCAAACAAACGTTGCATAAATACTCCCGACTTTTTCGACGAAACGCAACACTCAACCAATGAAAACCAACCAGCATAGGATTCCGGTCGAATACCGGTTGTGGTCAGGCCAATGGACGCAGAGACGGACGCGTCACGTCGATGCTGATTGGATGCAGCTGCCGCGCTCTGCCGGCCCGGACGGTGGTCGCTCAGCAACAGTGCGTCGATGTCCTGCAGGTGTGCGGGTTGGCTGATGTTTCAGTGTCTTTGCAAATGATATGCTTCAACATTTTAGAGTTTTATGAACCAGCATTATCAATGATCCAGGCTTCGATGTGTGGATGACACGGAACTGAAACTGCAATATCCATGCGAAATCTGTTTGCCCACTTTAGAAGGTAAGAAAATGTGGCATAAGCAAGGCTATGCAGGTAGAAAAGATCTGCTGGTGCGGCAAAAAATGTTTTGCGTTTTTTCTTTCGCGCCGAACATTCTGGCTCTCGACGACAGGGGCGGTGCACGGGATTATCGTCCGTGCTGGCTGGCTGAGGGACACCAAAAGAACACATGCGCAAGAGAAGACAGCCGAGACGAACATACGCCGTACAAATTTGTGTGTTTCGCTGATTGCACTGCGATGATCGTCACTTGTGTTGCACAGGTTACGGATTAGGCAGCGCGCGCGCGCGTTTCAAAAACAATCATTTGTTGAAACGGGATAAAAACCGTACCTGTCCGTGCGCGTGCATTGACGCGTGTTGCTGTTGTTGATGTCTCATCGGAGTGTTGGACAGCATCGATCGATTCGCGTCTTGTTGTTGGACAAACGAGTAGGAACGACCTGATAAATCAAGGTGAATCATACGATTTATAGATGAGCATACTTCTTTTACGTTTTTTTACCTAAAGTGGTGGCGTGAACAACTCTGAGCAGGCGAACAAAAGTGCAGGCTAGGCTGGGTCAGCTTCCTTCATGGTGATAAGCACGTTTCAGTCACCGATAACAAATGTCGGTATGCTGTGTATAGGCGTGAGAACACCACAAACCACACCCACAGGCTCTGAGCCGATTTGTGACCGTTTACTTACTCAGGTCATGCTTGCTTGTCCAAGACGTGCTTGAAACCCGCTACAGAATGTCCTCACACATTACTCATCAGCTATCACTAAATTGAACCAAAAATATGGATCTAGGGAGTCACAAAACAGCACCCGGTCATGCACACTTTCGCATTTTTCGCCCAACTTTTTGCTTGATCAGTAAAGCAGCCCGCAATCTACATAGATCCAGCCAGTGGTGTCGTTGAGAAATCGAAATTTTACCATACCCAGCCCAATTTTTGGGAAATTTCCCATACATACCCCCAAAAATCAAAAATTTCCCATACCAGGGGGGGTTTCTCCAAAAACTCAAACATTTCCCATACCCGAGGGTGGGGGTTTTGAAAAAATGACCCCAAAAATCTTCTAAAAGTGCCAAAATTGGTCTAAAAAGTGCTTAAAACAGAGTTTTCTTGCGGCAGCAAGCGATTTTTGACATTTTTGGACGAAAAAATGGCCAATTTTGGTACTTCTCGGGGTCAACAAGTCATTTCTTAGGGGTGCTTGTTCCAAAAGTGAAAAATTTCCCATACCCCATACCCCCGGCCGATTTCCCATACCCCATACCAGGGGGTAACCCCCCAACGACACCACTGGATCCAGCTAACAAAGGATTATACTGGCAGGCGAAAAAAAAACCGGTTTTTTTTCGTAAAAAACCAACAAAAAAACGTTTTTTTCCGAGACCCGAATACTTTTCCATTTATGTTTCCGTGGGTATCTTTTCGGTTTTTGATCGGAAAAATATCGGTACTTTATCCCAATTTTTCCAAAAAATTGTAATGCAAAACTGATGAGTTTTTCGATTTCAGTGAAAAATTGGCTCGAGCACAAAAATTAACCGAGTAACAAAAACAAAAAGCGTGTAAACCAAGTATTTTCGACTGACTTCAACACTCTTCAAGAGCACTCTCGGCACTTCGAACAAATTTTGCACTGAAATTGTTATATTTTTCGAAATTACGTTCTTAAGTACTGGAAAAGTATTTGGAAAAAAAGTTTTTTTCGAAAAAAACCGTTTTTTCCACGAAAAATAAAAAACGGTTCTTTATGACAGTATACAAAGGATGCCTCCACAAATACACATCTCGCAAAAATAATATCAGCGAAAACCCAAGTCAACTCACTATTATAGGGCGGCGGTTGCTGTTGTGCGCTGGCAGCAGCGTTGTGCATCGACTGACTCGGTGACAGTGCCGTGCTCGTACGGTGAGCTGGGGATCGGGCCCCGCTCGCGGCCAGTTGACGTTGTGATAGGATACGTTGACAGGCTGCAAGGAATCGTTGGGATTAGGCCTTTTCGTAGGCCGAATCTATCAGGGTCCAGCAAAATCGGTCAAACTTCCGAGCACTGTGAAGCGTCGTTCATGTGCCTGCGGCAGAAGGACTGAGCGCTAGGCACTGTTTGCAGTAATGCTAGTATGACAGTCATTTTGGATCACACGAACCTACCTCGGGCAGAATTTCTTGACACAGTTGTTTGTTATCGTACTACCTACCGAATTCACTATGTATTCAGTGTATCTGCAGAACAAAAAAGTTACAGGGTGTTGCAAAAGTATACATGGCAACTTCCCATACTGACGCCACCACTGGGTGTCTGGAAGGTCTGTTGAACTGTACTGCCTCAGAAATGTTTCACAGTTCGCATAATAGCAAATGATAGAATGAATAAATCACTATACCGTACGTCGCTCGAAAAACCAAACGAAAAAATATACGAATTGGGAATAATCAGCCAATTTTGCAACACCCGCATCCTGTATCGGTCATCTCTCACTTCGATGTTGTCAGCCAGCCAAGACCAACCGGCCCCCCACCCCTCACAGCAACATGAAGGCAAACCACACCAACACGAGCCCGATTTCGAAGGTGGTGTGTATTCAAAACGAATAGAAAGAGAAAATCATCATGCTCCACTTTGTGTTCTTCAACGTGCAACATTTGCCAAATCCGCAGCCACGTCAGAATGTTTCAGTATTCTGCCAGCTGCGAAATCGAGCTCATGTTGGTGTGGTTTGCCTATACAAACACAATATCATCACAGGCACCCACCGTCACGAAACACGCGTTCCACGTTCAGTCCGTACGTGGCACACGTCTCATAATACGAACATCGTCGCAGCTCGTGCGCCAATTTGCGCGCTCGCGCCTCATCGATCGCGCGTGGCCGAGCGCCGTTGATGCCGTCTGTAGAACGGGGCAATTATATTGGAAAGTTTGGGTGAATGTTTCTAAAAGCGATATTTGTGAGCGGGTCTACACCGGATTGGATCTGCTTTGGTCACCGAGGCTTTTTGATTTTGAATAAGGAATATTTTTAAGGCATATAAGGTTCTGAATCGGCTGAAAACTAACCGAGGATACTCAAATTTTACGCTGGCCCAAATGAGAAGTGTACTATACCTTACCTACTATACTACCTATCCTGAAAATCTGCAAAAGCCACGTGTTAAAGACCGCACCGACTACCAAGTTTCTATCACTCACAATCTTTCATTTCGCTTTTATCCACGAGTCGTTTGAGCACCGGGGATTTGAGAAAGAGAAAAATGCATCGAGATTATTTTTTTTACCATGCAGTTAAGTCCGTACAGCTGAGCTTAGCGTTAAACAGGGACAGACTGGGTAACACCGTCCCGAATAATAATCCACCTTAATGCGTCTGGTCCAAATACAAAAATACATCCAACTTCGTTTTTAACAACCAACCAGACAAAAAAACAAGAAAATCCAAGCAAAACCAACCCTGTGTGCCGACCAGTATCATCGGAACATCAGTCATAGTGCGATAATGGCTCATTCGCTGGTAGAATTGATAGATGGTGTCGAATGACTGTTCGTTCTCCAGTGCATACACGAAAATCACCGCGTCCGCCCAGTGCACGAACTGGAATATTGGACAATTTATTAGAGGAAAATTATTTGCTGGAAAAAATGTTTAAGGCCGCAATGAGACCTAAAGTGGACGAGGGGTTAAGAAAAAGAAGATCAAAATCGAATATTTATCAAGTGATTATAACGGCCTATTTCCGCAATTCATATTTCCTGCGCGCAGGCATTTTCAAACACCAAACATGGCGCAGGTAAAAAATAGAACAAACATGAAAACGTATGTACCTAGAAAGGAAAAGAAAATTAGAGATTGAACAAATATTGGGTCAAAGGGCGCACACCGAACACTAAGTCAACATCGGAAACTAATAGCGCTGGGAATGAGATTCAAATGGGATGGACAGGTGCGTTGCGTAATCGGACTAGCACAATTAAAGATGAATTTTTCGTTCTTGTCATAAAAAAGGTGAATTCGAAAGAAACACCGATAAGATTTTTTGGATAAATGTTGCTGTCATCCAGTGAAAAATTTAAGCAAAGGACGAACACGATGTATTGAAATATAAACAACTAGGTTAATTCGATAATCCGATCACGACTAGGGTGCAGTTTGAATGTTTACACAAAGTGACAGAAAAATGTCAGGGCGTCAGAGCACAACTGTTTGCACCCAGCACCTTATGTACAGTAACCTAAGCGATATTACAAAATAACCGAAAAGAATGAATGAATGATTGACTACGAAAACTTGGGGCCAAAGACCGTAAATCGAAACGATTGTAAATCAAGTCAAGATAGATGGCGTTAAAGATACGGGGCGTTTCCGACCGGGGCCGTATTTACGCAATGCCGGCCGGGCCGGGTGCAAGAATAACGCAGACAAATACCTCGTACATGAGTCCCAGACACAGGTCGAAACCCGGCCCAAGTCCAGCCACTACTTGAACCCTGAGGCCTCTGAATGAAAAACGAAACGCCCAAAATTCTTGCTGGAGGACTGAGGTGCGGGTGAATGGTGGGCAATTATTATTGTAAACAAAGCTGCATCAGGGCATGGTATGTAGGAAGCGTTGACGCCTGTCTTGTGCATGTTTAATGACCAGTAAAAATACCAGAATTGGGAACAAACACACGAGTATACCTGGACCAGTTGCGGTTCAGAACAGAATTTTCTACTTCGGTTCTTCATAAATGCGCATGGCGCACCACAACTACGTACAAGTACCTTAAATGAATCAAGTCTTAGGCCAAGCCGGCCAAGACCGGAGGAAACAAACCGTCAGTAACGAAGGGTGGAGAAAAGATGAACATTTCGCACACCCTCTCACAGCCTAATACAGCAGTACAGGTCTGGTGCTACGGTATGCATACATCTACAACAGCAATGTATTCAAAGTTGTACCAGGAAGGTCACTGTGCTGCACATAAAATGCTGCGCAATAGGCACATGGACTACATAACTAGCCAAACTCCCGCTCCGCAGCTCTACTTGCAGCTAATCTTACGGAACTGCTTCACTAATCAAACGTGACCATGGCAGGAGAAGAGACAGAAATCCAGATCTCATATATGTCCAAATGAGATTTAGAATCGTTGTGGCCATGTTTCCAAAATCTGACACATATTAGTGTAAATCGTATATTATTTCCGCGTTGGTAACAAAACTGGACACTCCGAACAGATGCGCCGTTGAACGTGCACAATCACATTCCATGGTGTAACTAATCATCGTTCGTTCACTTTGGGTAAAGATTTAGAAAAAAACAGGTTTGTGTGTATTTACACCGATACTGCGGGCCAGATGTTTGAGCTATGTGTATTTCTGGATCGAAAACTCCCACGCGCTTGCAGGCAGGAAAGGCACAAAGATTCATAAACCCGTCAACATTTCATCCAAGGACTACGCGCCTTGCAAGACAGGAAGACGCGCCTCACTCAGCCGCTGTTGCTCGAAAACATTCAAGTATATCTACACGGAAGTCAAGTGCAGATTTACTGGCGTTATTAGCAGTAAGTACCAAGGTAGCATTGTTCGGGAATTTATTTCTTTTCCTCGGGTCAATGGAGCACATTATTTTACACGGATTCTAAAACCAATGTTTTACCGACATGTTAGGCACACAACTAATCCACACTGCGTCAAAACCAGTTGGTCAGCCCGGAGGCCCACGAGCGATTCTTCCACGTACGATGCTGCAATCCTATTCAACAAACAGACACAAGTCAAATAGAGTGACTAAGTGGAGGTCTATGCACCAAAAGCCCCATGGGAAAACAAATCGGCCGTTATTAATCCGCTCCACACACCGTTAAGACACCAAAGTGGTTCAAATAATGTAGCTTCTAGTGGACGTAGGTATCCGATTCCCATGGGTGCGGTGTGGAGCCAGAAAAAATTGCACCCATCAATTAAGAATACATATCATGCGGAAACTGATCGCAAATAATATCACTTTATGCGCGACCTAAGCCGTTTTTTGAAAAGTGAAATCCAATTACAGTTCATGGTGGCAAAACAAATGGAATGGGAGAGAATAAAGGATGAAATAAAATAAAGAGAAAATCATCGTACCTGTTGTTCAGGCACACCACCCTCGTCACGTATTAGCAGCAGATAACTTTGACCATCGATCACTACTTCTTTCTTGAATCGGCCTCCTGAAAAACGAAGAATACAGCTGGTTTGGATCGGACCAAAAAAAACAAGAGTAAATTTTCATAAAGTCGATATGATGAACAAATAGACACGCAAAAAGAGACGTACGTAGTATACGCACAAACAAATGTGGAGATGAAAGAAAGACCCATCCAGAACAAATAGGAGAACGCCAAATAATTGCGAAACCCAGAAACGCCAGACGCGCCCTTTGGAGTGAGCGCTACAGCACCTGGGCAAGAAGTATGTAACATCAGGAAGGAAGGACAATGCTCACATACAATATAGAGGTAAACGACCATATGAAAACACACTCTTCAAACACACAGGATATGCAACGCACAAGATTAGAACAAAAAATACTAAAAATAAAAATAGATAATAATTACAATGCAGCCATGTACTGCGTAACATCTGCCGCGAGATTGGGGAATTTCGGGCCCTTCAAGGGGCCACACAGCACCAGAGGCGCAAGCAAGATCAAACTCAAACAATAAAAGATCTATAATAATCGTCACAGTGTGTGATTTAGGGGTTTGTCGCGTGCATGGTGGAATTCTTGAACAGCAGATGAAGCAGTAAAAAATATAAACACAGAGAACCGCTGAAGCACAACCGAAAACGGTCGTTTATAATTATTGGTTACCATATGGGCAGCCAAAATAAGATGTATAAAAATCGCAGCACAAATGTAAGATGCAGATTCGGAACCACAAACGCAAACCTGGTCGCATAAGAGATCACATTCTGAACACACAAAAATATATATTCAACAATCATTATTCCGCTTTTTATGACGATTTTTGAATTTTCCAGCGTTCGCAAAACGGACAGTTGCAAAAAAATTTGAAAACATCACACAAGCGTGCGCCATTAGTGTTGTTTTGTGTTTATAATAAATTCTGAGATTGAGCATCAGATAGGACCCGGAAACCCAGCTCGTTACCGTAACCCAAAGCAAGCATCAGCCGAACAGCAACACAAAAAGTAAACATGATATCCTGCTCCTTTCTTTGTAAAAAAAACATCCAAAAACAGACAATCTAATGTACCTTCTCAACCGGACAAGCCAAGTCGCATATCCTGCCATAATTTACTCAGAGAGGTCAAAGCAATAAAACTTTGATGTCTTGGACGTCTTGGTACATGGCGGCCCGGATCTTATATAACTGGCAATATTTGCAGAGCTGTTGCAAGCAAGTAAGCAATCAAACCAAACTGGTGGTGGTCGTGAGCGAAGAGGATACCAAAAGTCAGTCACTATCAGCAAGCACCCATATAAGATAATCACCGGTCCCAAGAATGTCAGAGGATTTCCCGAGTACCAATCAAACGCGACGACCTCTCTAATTCAAACAGAAAATCATGGGTATGGGGGTAGGCACCAGATAAACTGGCTCTGCTGACCGCAACATGCGCAGAAAACACGGCAAACCAGCCTCACCAAATAGGTAGGGAGATGCCAGCTCTAAGCTCGTTCGAGTGCATGAGTAAATACAGTGGTGTCGTTGAGAAATCGGAATTTTCCCATACCCAGCCCAATTTTCGGGAAATTTCCCATACATACCCCCAAAAATCAAAAATTTCCCATACCAGGGGGGGTTTCTCCAAAAACTCAAAAATTTCCCATACCCGAGGGTGGGGATTTTGAAAAAATGACCCCAAAAATCTTCTAAATGTGCCAAAAATTGGTCTAAAAAGTGCTTAAAACAGAGTTTTCTTGCGGCGTCAAGCGATTTTTGACATTTTTGGACGAAAAATGGTCAATTTTGATACTTCTCGGGGTCAAAAAGTCATTTCTTAGGGGTGCTTGTTCCAAAAGTGAAAAATTTCCCATACCCCCGGCCGATTTCCCATACCCCATACCAGGGGGGTAACCCCCCCAACGATACCACTGAGTAAATAGAGACTCAAATCAATCCAAAAACCGTTTAGTTTCGGTCACTGATTCTGACCCTCAAATGGTATACTATTACAACAATCAGGAGTGCTAGTGCTGTGTGAATATGAATGAAAGACCGACCCCTGGTGATTATAGAGAATTCAAAAAAAAGGTGAGGCAAAAAATATTGCTCCTTTTGCCGTTCACTCACCGCCACAGTTCCTGACTAACCCACATTTTTTAAGAGCAGAAACGAATGAAAGAACACGTCCAAAATGAGTTTGTCAGTGTCAAAATCATGCCAATCTACACATTTACGGCCGATAGCCAGGTGCACAGAGTGATGATAAGATCAGGTCCAGACCTCCACCAGACGAAGGGCACATGCACGCGACGGGGAATGGGCCAGGGACAAAAATGCACTCCAAAAAATGGTGAGGTTGCACAAAGCGTGTTCGAGAACCGAACTCCAAGCGCGTTTGCCCTAAAACTTCGCACCAAGCACGGCGCGTGGTTTGGTACGCAACGCACACTCAAAGAAAAACTGATGGCGATTTTGTCCGCACGTCGGTCTTCACAAAACCTACACCCAAATCCGACTGCATCTATACGTTCGTGCATTGCATGTAGAGAACAGGTCTCACGACGCCACAACTATGGTCCGACCATCTCACGCTGTCCCATATACCTGCGCCTGTGGGGTGTGGATTGCGTAATTGGCCATTTCGGTAGTTTGCCGTAGTCAGCGAAATCAATCAAATCTGGGTTAACGTCTAGTTGTTGGGTCGCAAGAAAATCGGATAAATATTTCAACTGCGCGTTCACCCAAGTGCACCCAAGAAATTTCGAGGAGACCTTTCGGACAGCAACACATCAAAATTCAGCCAAAGTTTCCGCCAGACAGAGACAGACAACATCAATCCTCACAGCTTCTGTGCCAAGTTCGTTTCCCAGATTGCAAAGTGCGCATATTATTGGTGATCGGCAATCGGGGGAAATCAAAGGGACTTGGCTCACCACTACATAACATGATAACCTGTTCAAGCTACTGTACCTGGTCCATAACAACCAGAGGAAAAAAAGCGAAAAAGCGAAAAAATGGAAGCGATAACGATTCTGCGCACAGATAAAATGGCAGCACTTCAAGCAAACAGAGTCGCCTGGTCTTGGTTAGCAGGACGACTGAGACTTAAGAACCCAGAACCTGATCAAACATGGTCTAAAAATCAGCAGCATAAAAAATGTCCAAAAAAACGAGACACAGATGCAGAATTCGGGAGCTTCACCTGCGGGCTGCACTTCAAATTTGGAGTGGACTTGGTCTAATGCGTCAAAAGCGGGTGAACAGCGCATAAGATAGACATCTGTATTCTAACGCACGCGCCCGCTTTCTGAATAGGCACCATTCTATTGTCGGGAACGGGCACAAAAATGTCCAATTTTGCGCTGAGGCACAAATAACAGACCCCAATAATAAAACCAAAGCATCACTCATTAGATCATAGCCAATACAGTAGCGGTCATTCTCATGGAAGACATAAAGAAGCACTCCAGGAAAAAAGAAATACTGAGTGGACGCACTTGAGACACATTTGAATTTGGACGGAAGAAAAGAACGCACAAAACAAAAAAGAGAGAAAATGATCGTCTTTGTTGCACATACATACCTTCAGGTGACTCGTCCTGCATGTATGATCCAGTGAGGTATCGGTGCACCAGCGCTGACTTGCCACTGTTCACACTGCCCACAACGCCCTGAAGTAGAAAGGACGGTAAGGTTGAACGAAACTTACTTAATTTGCAAATTTTTTTATATTAGTGCCGCGCATATGAACACTGCTACGATACTCGGCTTGCTCACAGAGCAGTTCTGCAGCCAGTAGCAAACAACTCTCACTGTAGGACTGGAACCCAACAAATAAACGGGTGGGGTCGAAAACCCCGAAAAAAAAACCCCGAAAAAAAAACGCCGAAAAAAAAACCCCGAAAAATAAAAACCCCGAAAATAAAACCCCGAAAACGAAAAACCCCGAAAAAAAACCCCGAAAACGAAAAACCCCGAAAAACATAAAATGTGCGGAAAACAATTCTTTTGGTCAGAGAAGGGTATTCATGTCGTTCGTGCACCAAAAAATGGGCACTGGTACAGTTCGGGCACAAGTTAGGTAATTCTCCTTTGTTCATGTCTTCCTGGCTGGCAGCCTAAGCCTAAGCCTAACCCTGAATGAAGGCCTATTCCGTTAAACTTTTGTGGATGTTGTCTTCATGTGGCCAGGTCTTCCTGGCTGGCAGCCTAAGCCTAAGCCTAACCCTGAAGGAAAGCCTGAGCAGTTAGGTTTTTGTGGAAGTTTTCTTCAAATGGACAGGTCTTCCTGGCTGGCAGCCTAAGCCTAAGCCTAACCCTGAAAGAAAGCCTGTGCAGCTGTACATTTGTGGATGTTTCCTTCATATGGACATGTCTTCCTGGCTGGTCGCCTAAGCCTAAGCCTATGAACAAGCCTAAGCCTAAGTCTAGGTTCAAGTCTGATCCGAAGCCAATTTATCAAGTGTAGGGGTGATGTTTCACTCGTGGGTCACGAGCGACATGAATACCCACCTCTAACAAGATTTTTTTTTTCATCCCTGACATTATTTATTTTTCGGGCTTTTTTCGGGGTTTTTCATTTTCGGGGTTTTATTTTCGGGGTTTTTCATTTTGAGGGTTTTATTTTCGGGGTTTTCCGTTTCGGGGTTTTTTTTCGGGGTTTTTTTTCCGGGGTTTTCGACGGCCACCAAATAAACAGCCTGTTTGTGAGAGCCATCCACATTCGCAGCACCAATAACCATAATTTTTGGCAATGTAAGAAGATACTGACAACAGCTGAGCTGTCCCATAAAATGGAGGGACAAGAAGCGGGGGTTTGTCCACGGAGCAAGTCCACCCACATGATATCTACGACAATGTGCCCAAACATGAACCCACAAGATGCATTTCATATTCAGCGGTCAGATGCGGTAGCGATGGCGGCATGGTAGATCCAAACGACGCACAACGTCTCAATGACGATAATCGCGCCGATTCACCACCAAACTCGGATTTATTCTTATTGGGCGTCGACGTCAACGACGGTCCCATGGTGCAATATCGGCTGGAAGTCAGGCTCGTCAGCGGTGCGGCCCGTTTCGCCATCGGGTCAGGTTCATGACTGAAGAGCGCTGATGACGGCCGTTGCGCCACTTTCGTCCGTTTTCGCTTGACGCACTGCGGCGTGCGTGATTTTCGCGGCGTCAGGCTGTACATGACAGTTGGCGGTGGCGTGCAGCGTCGCGTCAATTTGGTGCTGCCATTGGTGACTTGACACTGACGATGACCTGATGATGCACCAGTAGATGGGCCGGACATGGTGGTGGTGGCAGTGCGCATCAGTCGCATGGTTGATGTCCACACTGATGAGGATGTTGAGGGCATACGGTGGTTCCGATTTGTGGCTGTCGTCATTTTATTGGGCACCATCAATGGCGTGAGACGATGTGACGCGTTGAATGACTTGGATCGAATCGCCGTTGTGGTTACGGTACTTGGGGTTACGGTAACACCGGGCAGTTTGCTCAGCGACACTTTGCGGGCGACCGTGTACTTTCGCAACGTGTTCACTCCAATGATTGAGCGACGCCGCTGTTGTTGACGCGACAGATCGATACTGGCGGATGGCATTTTTGGATTTTTGCCGACTTTTGAAAGTTTTTTTTGCTAAAATCAGCAAAAACATATAAAACTGCAAAAAACACAACCAAATTAGTCCGGTTATTTGTTATATAATGGACGCACGAAAATCACATATGAAAAGGAGTAATCATGTTGTTTGTCCTTGGTACATATATAATACGAAAAAAACACATAACGCATCTGAACACAGAGAGGAAAGGAAACAAACCTCAAATAACAACACATAAACACAAACTCAAACAAAGGCGTGTACATGTACACAGGTTGACGGGTATTAACGGTAATTCATGGCTGGTGCTGACCAATTGATGTGTTGAACTCGGGGCAGGCTTGCACGTGCAAAAAAACCAAAACATGAAAAGGGGGAAAATGTGCACGCACTTTTGTACAATAAGTGGGTACTGGGCATGGCTGCAGTACCTCAACAAGAGACAATACAAGCTATTGCACAAGGCGTGGCAGAAAAAGGTTGACGCAGCACATGTAAGAGCAACAAGCCCAGATCCATACCAATGCACACCCCACAGGCAGGCACCTCACTTGACAACGTGACTGGGGCACTAATCCGGGGGCAGTTAGGGAATTAAGAGGACACCTCATCCATCAGTCAAAGAAAAACAAAATGTTGAGTGACACACCAGTTTGAGTTCGGGCACGGCTCGGCTGATTGTCCACTCTTGGCTGTTTACGAACGAGTCTGGAAAATAAGGAAAACGTCTTTTCGGGGGGATCTTCTTAATCATTTGCACTGAAAATGGTGATTTTTTCATAGACCTTTCATTCATCAATACTCAATTTTATTTATCAAAACTCGTGATCGCACAAAAATATGACTCATTCACTTTCACTCAGCAGTTTCACCAACACTCACACGCAACCAATTTCTCGACGACGCCAGATTGGACAGCTCAGAAAATTAGTGCCGCGCGTTCAAGCATGTATCCAATTTCTTTTTCCAAATCCAGCTGTGAGCGATATATCTTATGGAGTATCATCGCTCGAACAACGCAAAATCGGTTGCAAGCGCGCGCACCGTCTGTTTATACGCGCGGCACTAACATTTCGCAATCTCACGTTTCACACTGGTCGGCCATGGTGATTTTTTCGGGAATTCTTTCGAAACCGCTACTTTTGGCAGCACACTTTTCGCCGAAAAATAGCACACGCGGGAGCACACACACGCTTTTCAGCAGGAATTAGGCAAGGTATAGCATATGTACAATGTATAGTCCAGCCACGAACTCATGAGACGACTTATTCTGAAGCTGACTTGTACAGATCCAATAATGTTCCAGTTCCACGTATTTCGGAAATGAAAGAAAGAGAAACGCATGTGTTTTTTTAAAAACACGCTCTCCACCTCGGTGCGTAAATTCCCTTTTGACTCCCGAAATATTTGTGTGTTGAACGATGTTGCTGTTTGCGTAAGCACGCAACAAATTGAGGTCAGCCAGCTGGAACTTGTCATCATGTCTCTCGGCCCAATCTCTTTCTTTTGTTTGCGAAGACCCGTGTAACCGGCACATTTTTGAATCTGGCCAAGCAAGCTTTAAAAAGAGTCGTCTCATGAGCACGTGGTTGGACTGTAATGTGCACGCGTATTTCACCCATCAACCGACCATAGACGCCCGACACACCGAGACCACCACCGATGCCGACCGATTCAAAACTGGATCCCGAACTCGAAGTCGATGGTACCGGCGATAGACTGTCCGAGTGACAACAGTATCCGGAACTTGATTCCGAAGTGCTCGCTGACAAGTCATGTGCGTGGAAACTGTCATAATAGGGACAGAACTCGTTGAAGAATTGTCGTGAATAGCGAAAGGACGGGCCAGCCGGTTTGAGACTGGGACTGGGCTCAGTTGTGGATGCTTTGATGGGCGTTGAATGTTGGTTACTTGAAAGATAGGTAGACCAGCGTCGAATCATCGTGTTTTTGTGCAATAATTGGGGCGTTTTGGGCCCGTCCTTGGCTTTGACCAATGGCGTGCTGATTGGTATCGAGCACAATGACATGCTGGCAGTTAAATTGCAAGAGTTATTGTTGGTGTCGTTGACATTATTGTTACTGTCATTATTGCTGCCATCACTGCTGCGCTCCAAGATGGGAGACGTGCCGCCGGTTCGATCGTGCACCAACTTGTAACGACCTGTCCGTTTACGGACGCGAACGGGCATGATGACCAGCTGACCGGGCGCAGACTGGGAGTTATATTTTCAGTCACGTGGATCGGTCTTTTTCAAGAAATTGACTTTTTGGCACTGAAACATGGTTAGATTAACATGAGGAGGACAACTGATCACCAAAATTACACAGAGAAAGGGCACCGAACAGGAACACGACGAATTTTAGTACCGCATAAAATGAGCACGCGACCATATGCCAGCAGCCACCAAAAATTTTTAAACGTAGCCCAGCCTCAATTTGACAAATAACTGCAGATATAAACATGTCAAGCGTGATTTTTGATTGACATAGAAAAATTTTTGAAAATTAGGTGCCCGTGCGCGCCCACATAAAAATGATGGATGAAAATTAGGTTCCTTGTCGTGTTGTGGTTTGCGCAAAGGTCACTTGTCCGTATATAACCGAACACAATGAAACAGAAAACAAGCACATCTCAGAACCAAACCAGAAGCAATGATGGAATGAAAAATAGCTACATCAGATGCATAACATAACAGCACCATCTTGCAGCATAAAATACAAGCGCCTCATTGAAATCCGGACAGAACATCATGATGAGCTAAACAGATATCACCGTTATTAGCGTTAGTTATGGAATTCAAACCCAAAGGATCATAGGATTGTTGGATTTTAGAGCGAAAGCTTCGAACAGAAAGCAAACGGTAACGGAACCTCGACTCATTTGGTGCATAAATAACCAGCTAATAATAACTGGTGGGCTAGAATGCGAAAATACCAATATAACGGTTGCTTCTTGTCAAATACAACCGCATCAGCGCATTCAAAAGATGCCAGAACAGTTCGGTACCGCCACGAAACCTCAGCGTGATGGTTTGGGATGCCAAGTGACTGAGCCCCAATAATGTCCTTATTATTCCACATGGGAACAAAACAAATTAGCTTCGGCTTGACTGGCACGCGACATTTCTGCTGTTTGTGAGAATGACAATAAAACGAAATTCAATGGTAAACACGGAATTCTTGAGGTGCAATGATCGATCGTATATGGACTAATTGCACTCCGGAAAAGCTGTTGGTCAAATGTGAGCGGACGGTGGCGTTGTTCAAACCGATTTATTGGCAATAGGTGTGAAAGCTGGATAACACCAGAAGCTTGGCATGCGAAGCTACATACAGTAGATCACGACAAAATTATTCAGATTACATGTATAGCCATAGAGGTCACTCGGGTATGTATATGCAGAAGGCAGGTAATAATGTGCAGTGGATGTGCGAACAGTAACCTCTTGCGCGCATCCAATCACTCTGACGATCATGACACGCGCGGTCGCGGTCCGGTATTGGGTTACAATTAGCGCAACCGAACATGAACATTTCAGATGATTGAAACGTCTGCTTGCTTGTGCGTGCCATACAGTGTGTACTTCAGGGCTTAGCTCGTGTTCTGCTCGATATAGATATTTGAAAACAATACACACGGAAAACAAATCACAAGCACGAACAAGACGATTTTCAATGGCAACCTGTAGAGTCAAAAAGATACAAAACTGAAGTTTTGAAAAAAAAACATAAAAGTTCAAAATCCGGCTACCTATCAAAGAGCCCTTGTCTGGGTTACACGGTTCCTTACAATGTGAACCACAGCACGCATTGTCGGGGTGACGCACGATCGCCACCGACACCAATAGCGCCACAATTGCTGAAAGACGAGCCACCACGCACGTGCCATGCAGACGGGTGCACAGGATCGCTAACGAACGACTTATTTATCCAATCACCACCACAGTTCAAATAAGGTATGTATGTTATGTAGGTACTGTGCACAAAGTGGGTAGTCCATTTCTTCGCATCTTTATTTACAAAGGTGTTGCTCAATTCACGAAATATACGACCTTTCTTCACCGTAAATATCGGTCACGAACTATTACCCTACCGGTTCATTATTGTGAGCTCTTCAGATGCAATAAAGATGCCAAATTTCCCCATTTGATGTGCATTTATGCCACAAGTGAGTTACCAGTTGGGTAGGTTTAGGTATTCACATTTGTTTGTTATGAGCAACGGAAGAAATGCAAACAGAAAGCGAGGCAAAAAACTAAACTGGCCCATTTGAAAATCAACAGAAGCTCGCCATTATATTCGATTTATGACGGCAGCCTGCGTAAACAGTCAACTCAGACAAAGTATATGAGTATGCGTGGGGTGCTTTGGTTTATGATCAGAACGGCTCAGAATTGCTTTTGCTGTGGATGTAGGGTACAGTCCGGATCGGCATGAAGACAAGGTTCTTATTAGACTGCACAGAAAAAGCTCAACAACAAAAATCGTCAATTCAAACGAGATGTACCTTGAAGAAGCACTTGCAGTTCATCGATTCCGCTCTTCAAGATAAAAACCAAGAACCTCAGCGGTAGGGCAGTGGTGAAGTATCTTCAAGAAAGCTGCGAATGGGGCCAACCAAAAACAATCAGCATTGCCATTAACAAAATGACACAATGTTGGCGCATTGGTACACGACACGATAAAGTACAAACAGGGTTGGCATTATTTGCTGATAACAACCCAAGTTAATCGCCTCATCAAACAATATAAGCACAGTCGTGGCAGTTTGTACGTACCCTATATGTACGTATTTAGCAAGCGACAGGTGTGAGATGTGCGCTTGTACTCTGATTTGCTTCAATTGTAGAGTTGCGAGCAGAAATAAGCTGCTCACTCATAGCAAGAAGAAATGCGTAAAGGTTACGAGGAATAAATGAAGCAACAAATGTATACAGTACATGGAATGGGTTTTGTAAGTACCCCACACGCGTCGTCGCTGTAAAAAGAATGTTAGTGAACGTGAACAGCATAATTCAACACATTTGTGTTTGTGGCGCAGTCGCTATGGAACCCGATGCAAAGCGACATTTCAGAATTTCAAGTCGCGGTGAAAACAGCGCGACAAACCTCAAATCTTTCCAAATGTTTGCTCTACGGCCCGAGGAACATGACCTCGTTTGACTCAGTTGTTGATTCAATCACGTAACAACAACGTTAGTTACACCAAACTTATGTACACACATTTGTAAACGCAATGATGATAAGAAATGTGCAAGACTAAACTGGACTACATTTGGGCAACAAATAAGCACATCAAAGTTGTACCGTTTATGAGTTACATGTTTTGCATAAAACTGCCGAGACGGTATGCTTTGACTTGAGAGCCGATGCGAAAAAGAACTTTTTATATAATAATACATCGACCAAAGCAACCAACATAAAACACAAAAAGTGAGGAAGATCCACTGAAATCGTTGTGAGAACAAAGTAATATAGCGAGCTCAAACTGAAAGGTCTAAAATCTGTCGTTCCATGGGCGAAAACGCTGAGAATACTCATCATGTCATCAACCACAGAGAAAAACATCTCCGCACAAAATCAACGAGCTGGGAAGAGGGTGCGAGTGCCAGTCAATCACACAGCTGGAATTACTGCGCGCGGCACCATATTCTCACCCGCATTCCAGTCAACAACAGAATTTATATTTGATTAACAATTGAAAATTGATGTTTCACAGCGGGTTGGCAAAGCATTCATTAGAGGTATCAAAACAGAGCGGTGTGATTTTCACTGTTTGAAGAAGAACTCAAGGTGCGACAGACCAATCAGCAGCTCGAGTGCAAAGTGAAGAGACAGAGAAAAGAGACAGAGACAAGAATGACCTTGGGTTAACAAGCCGCAGAAAAAACCACGTCGTAAAATAATTCAAACAGCTCGTAAAACACACACTCCGCATAACAAACTGTCTTGCAGCAACAAGCAAAAAAAACCGCCAAGTCGCGTGCACCTGAGGAGGTGAACACCAACAACAACAAGCATGTGCACCGCGGCAGCGGTGACAAAAACAGACACCGTCGTTGTCTTGTGGACTTTGAGCAACGGGACACCATGCTTATTTTAGTAGAGAGTCTGGTTCGTTCATATACATGCAGGTTCGGAAGCAAGAACCACTAAAGGAACTTCGGGGTGCAATTCGCAAGCAAAAGAAATGTATGTGTACAAGTGCACAAACAAGAGAGAAAAAACAACTTTTTTCACACGCCATGCCGTACATAAACGCAAACACAAAGATCTGCGTTGAATTTATGAACCGTTTGGGTTTTGGCACTTTGAGCCATCTGCCGAACTTTGACGCTTCGGCTTTTATTTTCGGCACGACGATACAGTGTATATTTATCATAACATCGAACATAAAATAAAAAGAGAAACACGCCCACGACCTTTTCACGGCAAACTTGAAACCGAACAGAAAAAAATCAAAAAAATTATGACACCGCAAAAAGTCCATCCGTCATGGCGTAATAGCTTTAACATGACCACACCCACGCAGATTTTCATGCACAAGTACATACATGTGTAAGTGTGAGTGCACCCAGTGGCGGGTTTTCGGCAGACACAATGAAAATTGGCAAAGCAATAATGACAGGAAAATATGGAATGAAAGGAAGGCTCGACATGAACGCATACATACATGCGTAATTGAATCAAATGACTCATTGTAACATCACACCTGCTTTTTACGGTGCGAAGCGTGTCACAGAAAACATTCTTTCACGCTTATGCCCTGGTGTTGGCTTGCAACATCAGGGTGCTATATAGTGGCAATAAAACAGTCAGCACAACGCTCATGGCAATAAAAAATTGCAGCCTTGCGCACCTGCTCTTGTGTTCTGACGGTGCCCCAACAATAAACGTGTTCTTTCTAATTTGCGTTTCTTGCCAAACTTGCCGATACATTACAGGATGATTCATTCCCATCGAAAAACTACTCAAAACTACCCCAAAACTAAATTTGGTATGTATGACAAAGTTGCTTCAGAAACCAACAAAAAATCAGCAAAACCTGGCTTTGTCATCGTCAAGGCAGGCAGACTCGTTATCAACATTGATATAGTCAACAGAGAGCACATATTGTTTCATTATTTCGTGATGTTTGGTCACGTAAGCACAAAGACAAGACGGAACAAGCTGGTTTGGTATTACTGCGCACACCAATCCTCACTAACGGTCTTATCTGCATCAATATTTCACCAAATGATGACATGAATACGCGATACAAAGGATGATCTACCGACTTACATTATGTACCGTTTCGGTAACTGTTGAACACCTATCGATTCTGAACCGCTCCTAGAATATCGGTTTTGGTTCCTGCTCCACGCACGGTGAACTCATATAAGTTGAACACAACGAAAAGTTCAGAGCTCAGAGGTGGAGGCCACCGCTAAGTCATGCGTGTTAAGCGAGCAGGTTAGAAAGTCGACCATCTTGTTATCTCTCTCTTATCTGCACTCACCAATCAAATCGATCCAACCTTACTATGGCCATTTATCCCAATTACGATGGATGTACTACAAGATGTAGCCCGTCGAACTTTGCGCAACCAACTACATACAAGCATTAAGGTGCCACACCTGCGTCTTTGATGCACAAAGGACATGTTGGTTGCCATAAAGTCGCCTGTCAGCGTGCTATTGGAACAGGTTGATTGCGCGTGTCCACATGCCCATCCCATACAACACCTGCTGTTATTCAGATTATGGCATAAGACGCGACACGGACACTAGCAAACTGACTGATGTTTCATGGGTGCCATGAGATGCGGGGAAGTGTGCACCACACGGTACTCACACCCAATAATATGCGGTAGACATGTATACATGACACGGGAGCAAGGTTAGTCTTCTTTTTTTAACATGTTGCTACATCACATCATTGGTCACATTACAATTGTGATGGGATAGGACCAGAACGCAATGCACCCATGGACGTTATTTTAGGCCGCCTTCACAATGCAAGCGCGTTAGCGTGTTAGCGCGTTAGCTTGGGATCCCTTTTTTTAAAATGAAAAATATTTTACTTTCCATTTTCTCACCTACGCGGCACCTTTTTTAATAATTTCTTCCTCCCTCCTTTTCTTTTTTTTTTTTTTTTCCTTTCTGATCCTTTTTAATTTTTAAATTTAATTTAAACTTAACAGGCACAAAAAAAAAAAAAAAAATAACTCTCTTCCTTATTTTTTTTTTTTTTTTTTTTACTTCTTTTTATCTTTTACTTTTGAATTTCTTTTTTTTTTTATACTTCGCACTTTTTTTTTTTTTTTTTTGTTTCTTTTTTTTATATTTTTTTTTAACAGATTATTTTCTTTTTTTTTTTTTCTACTTAATTTTTTTTTGAAAAAATACTTTTTATTAAAAAAAATTTATATTATTTTATTTTTTCAAAACAAAGGAAACAAAAAATTCGCCATTTGCAAGACCCAGAACCAGCAAACGCTTTTGCTATTAGCGCGTCCATGAACGACACCCTTCAATTTCCAGTGTGAATCCAAAAGCGGAAAAAGCACAACACAACACCAACCCCACCACCCCAGGAAGCGGCTTGTAAAAATCAACGCGCGCAATACTGTGTTTGTGGAGTATGCGGCAAACCATGTTGAAGTCCACATACACCCACAGTGAAGCGAACTCCGGAAAAAGTGGAAGAACATCCCGCCCCATAATTTTTCAGACGAAAAGGAAATAGAAAAATAGAAGCAGCGCTTGAGATGGATCATCTAACAAAGGGAACAAGTGGCTATTTTTTCAATACATGATCGGTATTATGAAGAGGAAAATAACAAATTGCCACTTGAGAAAAAAGTTTGAGAGATAACGCACAGAACGAACGCCAGCCAACATGATTGACGTCCAGCAAAGTAATCAATTGTGCACACAAGACTGAAAAAGTTGGGCGATAAAGTTGAAAACAGCTGAAGATTTTTGGCGCGTCAAGTACCAATATATTTCTGCGCAACGAATAAAACGGCTGGCACAAAATCCAATTGTTAAAAAATATGAAACTGAGAGCACTTCGCTTCAGTTCGCTTTCACAGAAACAGGCCGTGCAATTTTAGACGCCCATTGGACCACCTTATTGAGCGAATTGTATGCACATGAAGTGGTACAATTAACCCGAAAAACCTTGAGTGAATACATGACAAATCGTGTTTGCTGAGATAAAAAAGCACACAAAGTTTGACTTGGTTTGTCATAAAACTTCAAATATTACGATAACAACCGGATGAAATGGCGCACTGTCATAAGACTATAATTACGGCAAAAACTAGGTTTCTAAGGTACAGTACCAGCTGCAACTTTGGGTGAATTCTTTGCAGGCCTTTGGCGCCAGTGCATGCATATATGCACGCGTGCACAACCCGCACGCTTATGGCTATGACCGCTTCAGTACTGTGCACGCGGTGCATGTGGTGCATTCGGCTCTCCTATATGGTGTTTTTGTGTGTGCAGGCGTCAAAAGTGTGCATGCGTACGCACGCGAAAAGGCAGACTACACCCAGAGTTGCAGCTGGCACTGTAGTACGGCAAATCAACAAATCAATTACAACTTTGTTTTTAGTCCAAAAATCAACGCAGCGCACTCGTTGCCTCGTTCAGATAAAAAACAACAACTATGTATATTTGTAGAATAAGTCCCAAACGTTAATTTTCACACAATGTGCCACACATTGACTGCACTCCATTGTGTGAATAATGCACCACTGACAAGAACAATTCTAATTCAAATCAACCAAAGTCAGGCCAGACGCTCCATCCAGGAGTGAACATGAAGGATGCATTTGCATTGTGCGTTGGCTGCACGAGATGAAAATGAGAACTAGTGCACATGCTTTAGTGTGCGTGTATAGAGTTTCAAGATCATACCATTTGAGAACGCAACAATCTATAATGGACACGCAAAGGTGATAGTGTATGTAAGTGCATTCTTTAAAGACCAAGCAGTTTCGCCGTCACAAACACACGATTGCATTGGGTACATTTTTCAGACACAGACAATTTCTAGCCGGGGCTTCGCTTTCTCACGCTCTGGTGCTGGGTTTCATTCATATTTTGAGCCACCGGATCATCTCATAACAATCAAACCAAATGCCAAATCACCAACAATTCAACAGTTCAATCAAAACTCACAATCTGATTTCGACTGTCTCACACGTCCCAGCGTCACCGTTTCATATGCTTGTCGCTGTTGTTGTTGTTGTGTGGTCATGCTCCTGGTCGAGAACGATTCGGGAAGATGGCTACGAGGGTGAAGCGCCGAAACGTTACAACTTCGACGTCGATGTTCGCGAAGTTTGAGTTTCGACGCGCGAATGGATCGACGCAGGAAATCGCCGAACGCAGACAATCGTCGATTATGCCGGGTGAATGATGTGGAATGCGGCAAGGTCCCGGTCTGAGCCGAGGTTGGACTACGGTCAGGTGATAACGCCGAGCCGTTCAGTGACACTTGGTTGCAGCAATCCGACCGAGACCGTGACATGTGACCATTCGAGTTCATTGTGCTGCTGGTGCTTGGTGAATGATCGACATTATCAGGTTCGATGTGATGACTCAACCGTCGATGTTGAATTTGAGGCAACGTTGACATTATTTTTGACTAGATTCGAACTGTAGGACTAGAAGCTGTGAAATGTGCGCGCAGTGTGTGTAGCAACGACAGAATACTGCTGTTCCTCGTGAGCAAATAGAGTGTAGTTTGGTCCAAATAATTGGCGGTCGTGAGCAATAAAGTCAGCGTCAAGTAGTAAATATGTACATGTCGTGCTACGGCGAGTATTATTATTATGCTATCTGAAAGTAAAAGTACATGGTCGTTTGGCGCGCGCGACAGTTTGAGGCGATTTTATGTCAGATCAAAATGACTATACTTATTGTAGGTAACGACCGACTAAACGGGAGAAAAAAAATGATAAAACAAAACGTATATATAGAAAGTATAGTTGCGCATAAAGTAGAGGCTACCAAATGAAAAAACGATCGGTCGCAGATATGTAAACACTCTTAATCATTGTAATGTTCAAATCAATCGAGCCACAGGGTTGTAAACTAAATGGACGAAGTTCAAAAGAAAGCCGAACCAACATCCAACCAAACCATGTATAGGTACAGTATGTTAAGTCCGGTTCAAAATGGCGCGCAAAGTGCACCAGACGCCCGACCAAACTGAGGGGGCATAAATGCGCAGCGGTTGCTCGTTGTAAAACTACGAACGTGTGCCATTTCAGTTTGGATGGGATGGAATCTAGGGGTAAGCGAACAGCAAAAGTTTTTGTTTTTATACCATAAACATTAGCGCGCCGTTAACCAATTGTGGAAGCAACCAAGCACCCGCCCAAATAGCAGAGACGCACAAGCAGGATCAGACATGGCCGAACTAACCCCCTCTGGTGAATTGATATCAGCCCAGCCTTCTGTTGGCCGCAAGCCCAATTGATGAATGATCCAACAGGGAGCCCACAACTACACTCTGACAATGGGGCATTGCTCGCGATGTAAATGGTATTTTTGGTATCCGGTACCCACTAATGTCGTTAGCTTGATGTGCAATAGGAAGAGAGAACCAACTATACAACAGCATGGAGTGAATTACATCACACCCGAACGACTACAAGAACAAAACAGAAATGGTAATTGTTATGGGGCTGCGTAAGGAACGGAAAGTTATAATTTATTCGCTTCAGTGCTCGTCTCGAGCTAGGACCCATACTGTACAAGTGGTGACAAACAAAAACAACGACAATTGCGAAATCCGCCCGGAACTTAGGTGGTGGCCGGGCAATTGAGCAAAGCACATTTGAGCAAGACCACTTTGAGCAAGAAAAAAGGGCTGAGCCAAAAAGGCAAAGCTCTTATTTTGTCCCAATGGGCTTGGATTGGGTTGCTTTAGGTATCAGGCTTTGGCTTAGGCACAGGCCTGCACTTAGACTTCGTTTTGTGTTTGGGCTAAGGCTGAGGCCTATTTGTTTTAAGGTTCGGCTCTTTTGGCCTCTGCTCTTTTTCACTCGCTCAAGGTGGTCTTGCTCAGACGTGTTTTGCTCATTCGCCCGTCCGCCACTTAGGTACATGTGCGTGCAGCTACAGTCGTCAGCTAGGAGGTTGCCATACCGGCAGTTTGTTACAAAGCAATATTTGAACACAAATGCCATGCATTCCTTCAGCGAGAGAAGTATGTATGTTGCAATAGATATTACGCGATGACACTATTAGGTCACTGACGTAGTGCACTGCTGTGAGTAAACCAGCTAACAAATACATCAAAGCCTGATAGTTTCTGGTTACACGTTACAGTAACAAATAACAAAAACAAGCCGTCAATGACTCATAACAATGTTCACTGTACAACACAGGTGTTGCATCAGCAACTTACACCAACAACGAACATTTCACGAAACTCTTGAAAACTCAAACAGCACATTTTTTGTCAAAAGCGTTGAAATGACAGCTTATGTAAACAAAGGGTGGAATTTTCGAAACGGTGTAAAGGTCAGTTGAGCGTAAACGTCGGTGTAAAGTTCGGTCGAAAGCTCGGTCGGCGTAGCTCGGTGTAAACGTGAAACATTGCCTCTTATTAACGTGGAATGTTTCAAACTTACACCGAGGTCTATCACACTGAGCTGTCGACCGAGGTTTCCACCGACCTATACTGTCATAAAGAACCGTTTTTTATTTTTCGTGGAAAAAAACGGTTTTTTTCGAAAAAAAACCGTTTTTTTCCAAATACTTTTCCAGTACTTAAGAACGTAATTTCGAAAAATATAACAATTTCAGTGCAAAATTTGTTTGAAGTGACGAGAGTGCTCTTGAAGAGTGTTGAAGTCAGTCGAAAACACTTGGTTTACGCGCTTTTTGGCCCATTTTGGGTCGGTTAATCTTTGTGCTCGAGCCAATTTTTCACTGACATCGAAAAACTCATCAGTTTTGCATTACAATTTTTTGGAAAAATTGGGATAAAGTACCGATATTTTTCCGATCAAAAACCGAAAAGATACCCACGGAAAAATAAATGGAAAAGTATTCGGGTCTCGGAAAAAAAACGGTTTTTTTTCGGTTTTTTTTCCGGAAAAAAAGGTTTTTTTCCGCCTGCCAGTATACACCGACCTTTACACCCAACTGACCTTCGCACCGTTTCGAAAATATCACCCAAACTGGGAACACACAACGTGAGCGACGTTTGGTGTTGCACAAACAAAAACAAACAAACCGCTGCTTTGGAATACCAAATAATCCAGCCGCAAAATCGTATCGTGTCAACATAAATCGGCTTTGCGGACCGTTTGTTTGGTTTGTATAATATTTATGAAGCATTTATTTGTTGTAACAAGCTGTGCACAAAAAGGATACTAGTAGTGCTCGCGCCGGGCGATGGTCTGAGGTTACATAGCCTTTGGCATAGGCCTATGTACATTTAGGCTTGGGCTTAGGCTTACACTGAGGGATAGGCTTGTGCTTAGGCTTACACTTAAACCGACCATAGGCATAGGCCTAAGACAAGCCAAAACCTAAACACTGCCCGGCGCGAGCCCTACTAGTAGCCGAAAAACCTACAGTATGTGTCTAAACACTTTGTTTTTTCTTTGGAAGATAAATGTGAATCAAAATCAAAGCGACCAGCTGAGCTATATGAATGAGCACAAGTAAAAATCGTTAGCTCCTATCAGTCAGTTACCTGTATCAATATTATCAATATAGTCACATCGTCAATGAAGTCACGCCGAATGAAAAGCGACTTTTATTGCCTATATAAATAATCGGAGTCGGAAAACGAAACCGCTTATCCAACACAGGTAGAGGAAAGGTGCGTGCGTAGACACGCAGTCCAAGCGAGCTGTCGTCATAAGGTTGACTGCAGTGGCATTTTGTACTAAACTGCACAGTGGTATACTCGCATGATGACAAGGACCATACCGAAGGGCCATAAATTTGGGTGGCTACCTAGTCCATTGGTATAGCTATGCTTCTAACATCATTCATGTAACCGAAAGTAAAAATGGCCTAAACGAACATACACAGGCGCTGGGCGCATGTTTACAATTTTTGAAGCACAGCGATAGCAATACGTATACAGGTACGGTGTCAGCGGAATTTTAGCTTCGAACGGCTTACGTAATCGTTGAAAGCGCAGTCGGAGCAGATGGGAACCGAAAAAATTGGGAGAACAACGCAGCAAAGGTAAAAATTTGAGCCAGAGTTTTACCGCAAAGGTCAATCATCATGGTCAGCAGAATTTTCTGTCCATGAATGCTGAAAAAAAAAGAAATGCACATCACTCTCAACTAAGCGACATACGTACATACAAAATTTCAAACAGGCACACGTGTAATTCGCAGCTGCATGCATCATAGGCCGAATATTCCTTGTAGTATTTCCGAACCCATACCTGTGTACAAACATTAAACAAACATGAATAGATAAGATACGTATGTAGGTATACCTTCAGGTTGAGGCTCCAGTTACATTATACAGCAGTGCGTTAGCGGGAGACTAAAAGCTCATGAACACGGTATCAAAGCTGGCAAAATATAATATGATGTGAGCTACAAGTATGTACATATATAATGGAACACCTTACTTTCCGACAATTCATGACGCCAGGCTGTGCAAAATTTCGACATTTGTAGTGGCCACCAACGAATGCTCGTGAAAGCCGGATCTCTCCAAGCAACAATCACAGAATATGCAAGTGTATACCTTCATTCAAACGAACGTTAGTCGCATTACGCACGGCACAGAAGCACGGGAGCTTGAAAGACACGACAGATTAGGGCCGGAGCCGAGCGTGGCGACATAATCATCATCAAGCCAGACGTGGTCACAAAGTACTTGTTGGGTACCTCTACGGCCATGATGCTATGCTATATAGTACGATGAAGACACCCAACGTCTCGTATGCGCCAACAGTGAGCATAGCCCTGAGCCATCAGTGGCGCAATAGAATTTGTGCGCTCAAGCATGAATCACACGATGTTAAGCGAATGCATGGCTTACGTCATGGTTCTACTGTCGACAGAAGCTTCGCCCTCTCGGAGAACGAAACGACAGAACGGTAGAAAAGGCGCCACTGCCACTAAACGACATTGAAACACGAAAAGTAATAAACAAACAAACAATAACTTTGAATTGCTGCAACGGCGACGTCACACAAACACAAACCCCGAAAAGTCGTCCATCAAGTGAAACTATTGGAGTTCTTTTGTCATATGTGCAAGCCGCGTATTGATGTGATAAAAATAGAATATAATAACATCTGGCTTTTTTTGGAAAACGCTCGTTGCGACCACCGAGACCGAAGAATAGATTCGTAACATCACGGTTTGCTTCCAACGTCAGTCGCTGAGTTGGCCGTGTGTTTATAAGAAGCAAGCGCAATCTAAAGTTATGGACTCTCAACGCTTTTCAAAACACATTTCAGTGTTGAACATATTATATACATGTACTATATGTACTTTGGTTGAAGTGCAAACGCATGCGAAAAGCTGATTTCTCACGCAGTCTTCGACCAAACAAAATTCGCAAAAGGACCAAGAAGCACGATCAGCAACGGAGTGGGGAGTCCATATGCTATTTTCGCACTTGTGGCGCTTGATGCCCTCTTTTCAGCCTGACAGACAGTCAGACACCAGTAGTGTGCGTGTGGCGCATGTGCGTCTGTCAGTAAAACAGGCGACTTTGTGAGGTTCCCGTTCAGTTCCATTGCCGGCGCGCAATGGGTGCCATCGTGTGAGATGAGAGGTCAGGTTGAAAATGTGAAACCAACAACCGACCACTGAAATGTGAGTGCGCATGTACGCACACACATTCCAAATATGAACACTGAAGGAAAGAGAACACATCCATATGCATGATACCGCGCTGTAGGTGTGTACGTTGAGGACAGAGGCTCATGTTTTCCGTCGGGATGGATGGATGAGTGCGAACACATAGAGCGCCCAGCTCAAGCTAAAGCTGCAAACAACCTCCCGAGAGGTGGCGGTATATGTACAACAGCCGATGTGATGTACGTGTATAGTACACATGTGTACACCTAACGTACGTTATGTGTAGGCAGTACATTCTAAAAGATGGGCAAGTACTGTATATGTAAGTGCTCGATATTACAGTGAACACTGACAATGAGTGAGTAGAAGTTCAATCATTTACAGTAAAACAAAGAGCCAATCAGCGAGCGAGAAAATGTTGCGTGTATCGCTACGAGACAAAGTATAAAGTGGCCTTTACAACAACAGATTCTACAGAGAACACAACGAACTGCACAGGGTACTGCTCAGAAGTTCAAAAGATCGCGGCGCGGGCTGGGCTACTAAACACTGATGAGAGACAGAACTGGCGCCAGTCTATTTCAGGCAAGGGCGAAGTGCAACACATTTATGGCGGCATCGGTGGAATAGGGCAGCATGTGCAGTGTATGTACGTATTTCCTTTGTCCGGGTGAGATATTACATCAAATTATGCGGCGCATAATTCGAAACGCAAGCGGGGTCATTGAAGAATACCTAATTATGTTAGCCGGTGGCTTTTGGCATGGATGCGTGCACAGCAGCGGCCTTGTGCATAATTAGCATGCGGTTTTGGTCGGCTACTATTACTACTACTACTTGAACTGCCAAATTACGATCATTTGACCGGTTATGCCGGCAGCAAGCAGGACTCGCGGCTCGAGTTTATGGACCACATTGGATTGACTTATGAAGCTCGTCGTCTAGGTGGAACAAACACGAACCAAAACAGCAAAAAGAGCACATTATAACTTTCGTGCAAACATCGATATCAATAATTTTTTGCGTCTTGCTATGGATCCGATGTAGCTGCCCACCCACTCCGCCGCAAGAATGACAAATAACAAATAATTCATCACACAACAGGGGCAAGCGAAAGCGCCAAATGTCAACATGGAACGAACGGTAGTTGAATCGATCATTTCCCATATGTTGCAAATTAGGTGAGCCCGCTTTTTATCATAGCCTTTTGTAAGATTAGGCCGGTGTCCCGTGTGCGCTTTTTTAACCCACCATCTATTCAACCCGATCCGACACAGTTTTTTCGCAATTCTTCTAATGTTGGAAGCAGCCAATGATTGATCGATAATTATCAATCAAGATTAAGCTGCGTTCAGCGGATAAACGACAGAAAACCAGTGAACCCTTGGATCATAGATGTCAGAACCCAGAAGAACGCGTGCGAACAAGACAAATTAGCATGTGTTAAATCGTTAAGATCCCAAGAAGTCAACTCCAATTCATTACATATCGACACGATAAAATACAATACCATTTTCACACAGTACCACAACACGACACTAGCTGCACAGTCGCATTAGTTGACACTCCCAGTCTCCTACCGTCGTAACGATCAAGATAAACCATCCCATTTGTCACAATCACAGAATCTCAAACACAAATAAAAAAGAAGAATAATAAGAATAACAAATGTAATGAAAAGAGTAAATTCATAATCGTACCTTCCACACACACGACATTGTCCCGGATTTGCTGTGCGATGATCTGATCGGGTATGTATTCGAGCAGGTCGTAAATGGCATAGATGCACGGGTGCACGCTTTCGAAACGCTGCAAATTGTGCTTCATTATTTTTATTAGCACAAAACTGAGCGAAATTACAGAGTTGTGTGCAGGTTAAGAGTGATGTCGCGTGTCCGGTTCCGGTACCAAAATTCGGCAAGTGTCGCGCATAGTTGAAAAAAACGGTTTTTCCTGAAAAAACAACGAAAAAAAACGATTTTCCACGAAAAAAAACGTTTTTTCTCAGTGAGATATACTTTTCCGAAAAAAAACACGGCGAATTTTGAACTTTTCTGAAAGTGTCACAATTGTGGGAAACAACCTATCTTTGTTCCAGAAATATACTTTTTCAAGTGTTTTCCAGCACTTTTATGAAAAAACGCTTTTTTCGACCGTTTTCCAGGCCAAAAGTTGGTCGCCTGTTAAAGTGGGGTACATTGTGTTTTTGCACGATTTACGAAAATGACCTCGCTATTTTCCAAGTTTTTTCGGAGAATTCTGAAATTTTTCCGAAAATTTCCAACATTTTTCCAGTGCCCGGAAAAATATCGGCTCGTTATATTGGCCTCTGGAAAACAACGTGATTTTTTCGTTATTAGACTACTCTATTATTATAAAAATTGCTAACATTTATAAAAAACTAAATAAAACACTGCTATACACTCCTTTTAGAGAAAAAATGGTTTTTTCACTTGCAACTACATATACGGTCACCTAATGCCAGCAGACGAAAAAAACATGTTTTCCGAAAAAAACATCAGTTTCTTAAATCCAAAAACAAGTTCCCAACCTGAATTTCATGCCTGATCTGTTCTGATATGCACGTGTTCGATCGATAACTGCCCGGTGCGCTGCTGCTGCCGCGAGACGACGACTGCCCCTGTTGTTGTTGTTGGTACATGCTGAAGACGGCGGCAGGCTGTCTGGCTGATGTTTCACACTGTGCGGCGCACTGCAGTCACAGTTGTCCACACACACGATGACCGGGATTCGCACAACAAAACACTCGCAGTAGAATCAATTAGCAAGTCGATTAGTCCGTCAATCACGTCACGGTCGAGACGGGAGACGGTAATTATCTGGACGAAGCAATCAAAATACAAATATTGAGTCCTGGAACGAAAAGCGAAAAGAGCAGCGTTCGGTATGCCTAAATTCAAATCGACACAAAAAGTACTCAAATTCACTGACCCCATTTTGGGGGGCTCTATTACGGGGGGCTCTATTCCGGGGAACCTCTATTAATTCACTGGCCCGAACCTGAAAAATTGTTCCCAGAAATACCCCCCAAAAACCCCTAAAAATGGGTTTGAAAGGATGTTTTTTCGCTTGTGATCGCATTTATTCGTGTCTATTCGTCAATAAGAGGCGTATTATGTGCTCTGAACGAACAACAAACGTGCATAAATGTACCTGTGCACTACTATCAAGCCTTAATACAGATGTTACTTAGGGGGGCTCTATTCCGGGGGGGGGCTCTATTAATTCACTGACCTCTTTTGGGGGGCTGTATTACGGGGGGCTCTATTCCGGGGGGGCTGTATTTAGGTTTTTACGGTATACCAGACAACCAGAGGTCGCAATCAGGCCGGGTTTGGCCGGCCCGGCCCGGCCCGAGTCTCCAAATCTCCGGCGCGGCCCGGAGATTTTTGGTTCAGATTTTAACCCAATTTTTGCCATAATTTTTGCGATTTTTTAACCTATTTTTTGGTTGAAAATTCATCGTTTTCCATGAAAAAGTCGTCAGATAGACAATACCAAGGGTGTAGCAGGGGGTCCCCCCTAGGTACAGTAGCTAGGTAGGTTGACGCTCCATCCTGGTACAGTAGGTAGGTCGCCGCCCGGCGGCTGGTTCAGAAAGTTGCGATTTTTGGCTCAAAATGGTATACTAGTGTACTTTGGTCGGGGAAATTAGTGTACCTTAGGGGGTCCCCCTCCCCCCAGGAACTACACTGGGGGGACCCCCCTCCCCCCAGGAACTACACTGCATAGTTGATTGCACGCCTGGGTAGCCACACCACAGGGTGAGGGTGAGACCCAATACCAATACCCAATGCCAGATCAATACTACTGAAGTGCCTGGTATTGTGTTTGGTATTGGGTTGGTATTGGTATTGCGTATTGGGTATTGGTTTGGTATTGGGTATTGGTCTAGGTCTTAGTATTGGTTTGGTATTGGGTTTTTGGTCTGGTATTGGGTTGGTATTGGGTTTGGTATTGGTTTGGTATTGGGTTTTGAGTCAGGTATTGGGTTTGGTATTGGTTTGGTATTGGGTTTTTCTGGATTAGTATTGGGTAGGCATGGGCACAATACCCAATACCCAATACCTGGTATTGGGTGTGGTATTGGGTACCCAATACTGACCCAATACCTGGTATTGGTATTGGGTATTGGGCAGTGTAGTTCCTGGGGGGGAGGGGGGATCAGAAATTCTTTCGAGCAGTGTAGTTCCTGGGGCGGGGCGGGGGCGGACCCCCCTCGGGTACGTCTGTTCCCCCTCCATGGTACGCCTGCCCCACTGTTCCCCCTCCGGGTACGTCTGCTCCCCCAATTTTTACCTAAAATAGGCAAATTTTGGCCTAAAATAGGAATTTTTAGGCATAAAATGAGTGATTTTTAGGTCAATGTCGTCAAAAATCGCCAAAAAAACCCTTTTTATTCAGTTTTTTTCCAAAAGGGGCAAAAATGAACCAAATATTCGACCTCAAAAATGACTTTTCTCCAAATTTGGGTCCTCCCCCCCTCCCCCCAGGTGGGTACGTCTGTTCCCCTCCGAAAAGGGGGGTACCGCCTGTTCCCCCTCCGGACCAGGAACTACACTGCTTTCGAGTGTCTATACCAGACAGTGCTGTGGCTGGCGGGGGGGGGGGGGGGGGGGGGTGAGGTCCCCCCCAATGGTACCCTACCCTATACTTGCGTATTTTTCCGCAAAATATATTTTTTGAAAAAAACCGTTTTTTTCCGAAAAAAAAAACCGTTTTTTTCCAATATTTTTCCAGTACTTAAGGATACCCATGGTCCAAAAACGCCTATTTTGGAGAAAATTTTGTCGGGAAATGGCCTGAAACAGGCTAAAAATGCACTTGGAGATTAAAAAGTGCTCATTTTGAACTGTTTAGCACCGATTTACATTGGTTTTGACAACATCCTTTCGTCCCCTTTGAAAATATTTCGGAAATTTTTGAAAAAAAAACGTTTTTTTCCAAAAGTTGCCACTTGGAAAAATTTCCGAAAAAATAAAAACGTATTTTTCCGGGCCTCGAAAAAAACGTTTTTTTTTCGGTTTTTTTTGGAAAAAAAACGGTTTCTTTTCCGGCCCGCAAGTACCCTACCCTCCCCGGCCTGGGACGCTACCCCCAACCCGCCCCGCTCTGGTACTTACCCCCCACCCGCGCGCCTGGGTACCCAGTGTAGTCCCTGGTCCGGCGCGGCGGTTAGGTGTACCTACCCCTTTTTCCGTGCGGCGGTTAGTGTACCTGCCTGGGGGGGACGGGGCGGAGACCCAAATTCAGGAAAAAGTCACTTTTTGAGGAAGAAAATTTGACCGATTTTTGCCCCTTTTAAAAAATTCTCCATAAAAAGGGTATTTTGGCGACTTTTGTCATCATTGACCCAAAAATCACCGCTATTTAGGCCTAAAGCTACCCATTTAGGCCTAAAAATGCCCATTTTAGGCCTAAAAATGCCGATTTTAGGCAAAAATTGAGGCGGTTAGTGTACCTGGCGCGGCGGTTAGTGTTATAGTGTACCTTGGTCGTGGCGGTCAGTGTACTCTAGGGGGGGGACCCCCTCTCCCCCCAGGAACTACACTGGCTGTATTTAGGTTTTTACGGTAATCTGAAGCGGCTGGCCTCAAAACGCCGTTTTCTGCCTTTTATAGGCGTGGATGATTTTCCAAAGATTTTTAACTCCTCTCATATTGGGTATTGGGTACTGTGCTCCGAGCTAGGGGGGAAGAAAATTTTTTAGGTCGAAAATTTTGATGAAAATGCACTCTAAAACGCTAACTTCGCGCGAAGCGCGCGATTTTTCGCCTATTTGGGAGTAAAAAATACCGATTTTATACCATTTCGAGCCAAAAATCGCAACTTAGTGTACCAGCCGCCGGGCGGTGACCTACCGTATTGTCGGAAATAAAACCCCCCATTAATTGAACCCCCTAAATGGCTCGAAATCAAAAATAGAGACCCCCATTAATTGACCCCCATTAATAGAACCCCACCCCCCCCCAACCGTCACCGTACCATAGATTAGGGGTACGGTAAGGCTGTGCCGTGCTGTGCTGTTGTGTCAAACGTTGTTTAAGCTTGCGTACACAACAGAATACAGCTTTTTAAGCAGAATCGCCGCTGTTAAAAAAAACTTAGCAAAAAATACCGTAAACAAGCCATTTTTATGGGCATCAGTAACATCGATTTTTTTCGTCGTCGGGGGCCAAATGAAAAATATAACCCCCCCCCCCCCAATAATTCATCCCCCTGCCCCCATAAATTGAACCCCCAAAATGACCCCAGTGAAAAAATAGACCCCCCGGGTTCTATTTCCGACAATACGGTACCAGAGGTGGGAATCGGGCCGGGTTATCTCGGCCCGGCCCGGCCCGACGAGGTCCGGGGGTCGGCCCGGCCCGGCCCGACAGTTCGGGCCGCAAAGTCCGGCCCGGCCCGGCCCTACTTGGAAAAAAGTCGGCCCGGCCCGGGATTTTTTCGGCCCGACTTTTTCTGATGATCTTTTGAAGCAATTTTTTGGTGCAAAAATTACTGTTTTTTTGGTTTAGAGAAATACCTGATAATCATGGAAGTCGGTACGGTACCTGTACCAGGATGGAGAGTCAACCTACCTACCTACTGTACCTAGGGGGGACCCCCACCCCCCCCCCTGCTACACCATTGGTGTCCACCCATATTCCGGATATAAAACGGTTCAATTGCCTGCAGAGGTCGCAATCGGGCCGGCCCGACCTCGGGCCGGGCCGGGCCGCGATTTTGGGCTTTTGGCTCGGGCCGGGCCGGGCCGGGCCGGAGATTTGGAGCAGAGGTCGCAATCGGGGCCGGGTTTGGCCGGCCCGGCCCGGCCCGAGCCCCCAAATCTCCGGCTAGGCCCGGCCCGGCCCCACCCGTACCCCCAAACCTCCGGCCCGGGCCGGCCCCGAAGCCCCAAATCTCCGGCCCGGCCCGGCCCGGCCCGGCCCGGCCCGATTTTTTGGCTCAGATTTTAACCCAATTTTTGTCATAATTTTTGCGATTTTTTTTGAACCTATTTTTTGGTTGAAAACTACGGTGTTGCACAGTTGCAGGGGGTGGGAGGTCCCCCCCTAGATACAGTAGGTAGGTAGGTAGGTTGACGCTCCATCCTAGTACACTAGGTAGGTCGCCGCCCGGCGGCTAGTACAGTAAGTTGCGATATTTGGCTCAAAATGGTATAAATATAAAATCGGTACTTTTCACTCCAAATTGGCGATAAATCGCCGCGCTACGCGCGAAATTAGGGTTTTAGAGCACATTTTCTTCAAAATTTCGACCGAAAAAATTTTGTTCCCCCTTAGCCCGGCCGGTACAGTAGGTAGGTTGACGTCCCACATTTTTGGTGGTACTGTAGGTTGCCGTCTCTGCCTGCGTAGCCACACCACTGGTTGAAAATACATTTGGTTTCCATGATGGCTCGTCATATAGAGACTATACTGTCCTTACTTGCCGCATCCGTCAGAACGATTTTAGCTATTTTTGACAAAAAAAATCCCTACATTTTTCAGTAAAATAAGTCACTTCAGAAGCTTCGGGCCGGGGTGCCCGGCCCGGCCCGGCCCGACCCTCCCCAACTCCGGCCCGGGCCGGCCCGGCCCGAGCCGGAAAGCCCAATATCGCGGCCCGGCCCGGCCCGGCCCGGCCCGAGGTCGGGCCGGCCCGATTGCGACCTCTGATTTGGAGGGTCGGGCCGGGCTGGCCCGGGCCGGCCCGAAGCTTCTGAAGTGACTTATTTTACTGAAAATGTAGGGATTTTTTTTGTCAAAAATACTAAAATTTCTGACGGATTCGGCAATCAAGCGATCAGTATTGCTCATCTGACGACTACCCCCAGGCGGGGCGCAACCACGACCACCAAAAAGGGACGCAACCACCACCGGAAAAAACCCGGGGGCATCACGCAGGGGCAGGGGGGCGGGGTCGCCCCCACAAAAAAAAAAGCAAACCCCCCCACAGCGCCAAAACCCGCCAAACAACACACAAAACACAGCCCACACCCCCGCGGGAAGGGGCGGGGGGGGGCAAAGGGGGGCCGAGCCAGGGGGCAAAAGGGGGGGAAAGGGCCACAACGACACCGGCGCAGGGGGAACAAAAAAAAAGAAAACCAAACCCAACGCGCAGCGCGCAACCCAAGGAGGAAAAGACCATTTCATGGCAAAAAACAATGTAAGCCGCGGGCGGCACCACAAGGACCGGGAGGAGCCAACCACCACCACGACCAGGGGGGACCCCCAACCCCGCAACACCGTTTTCAACCAGTGGTCAAAAAAAATCGCAAAAAAGGCGGGAAACAAGAAAACGGCCCAAAAAGGGCCGCGCCGGGCCGGGCCGGAGAGGGGGCGGGCCGGGCCGGGCCGGAGGGGGGGACGGGCGGGCGGGCCCGGCAGGCCCGAGGACCAGAGGCGGCAAGCCAGGCGGCAAACCGTGGCGACCCAATTGCCTGCTTTCCTGTGTGGTGCCCCACCGTGAAACGGCTTGACGGTTCTCTTGAATTGACGAGCGGAGGAGCGTATGTACGATCATTGTATGTATGTAAAGAAGGGCAGGATATGGGCACAATACTTTTTTGTTCATGAAAGCTTGACAGTTTAGTGTGTATCGATATCAAACATATCCACACTTACAAACCAAACATGCTTTCCATTAAAATACATCGTCGATTAGCAAAGACAGGACAGATATCGTTGATTTGGATCAAACGTCAAGCAAGATCAGCGTACCGACAGGTCAAACATTCGACACCAATCAATACCCCTTGCCACAACACACCGGGAAAAAGTGCACATATCAGTGGCTGCCAGTAGCTTTTCGTTTCCTTTTCGCCACGTTTGCAGAGATCGGCGGTGCGATTGTGCAAGAATCATGAAACCAAAGAACATTTCATCAATATCGACATGTCCATTGTTCATTTTTGTGTCGTTTCAAATAGGCTTAAAAATTAGAAGCAGCCCCCCTCTTGTTGAAGCCCGCTCAAATTGGAGGGGCGCTGAAAAAATAGAAGCCCATAGTTTTTCCTCTTGAGAAAATAGGATGTCAGAGAAGCACTGTTGTACGTACGATACGTTGATTTCTACCGATCTGCTTTCTTGTTTTTGAACAAGAAAGAGGACTGCGTTCTCGAGCCGCAACGTCGAACAATACAAGTTCAGTGAATGCGGTTATGAATCCAAAACTGGCGATACCGAAAAGTAACCATTTAAAGGTTTCTTTTTTGTTTCATGTCCATCTTCTGTTTTTTTTGACAAACTTCTCTTCATCTAGAGCGTGCAGTTGTTGACCGACAGATGTTGGACTGGACACATTTTCGAAAAGTTTCTAAATACGTTCCTCCACTCAGATTCGGGTTGTCTCAAGTTGGGTTGCATCCGAGTGGCACGGAACGACTGAATCATCAGCTTAGCGGTAAAGTTCTCGAATGTCCACCATCTCCGTCCACCACCTCGAATGTCGAAACTTGTATCTCCGTCCACCATTCTCAAAAGTTGCAAAAAATTTAAATTTTTCAAAACTTCGGCCTAACCCGATCCGATTAAGACCTATGCAGCACCAAACCAAAAAAAATCGGGAAAACGGTTTGATGTTGATGGTTCTCTTGAATTGACGAACGGAGGCGCGTATATCATTGTTCTTTTATCACGTGTGGGGTTTGTGCCAGGGTTGGGCAAAAAAACGACGGCGTTTTTTCTTAAAAAAACGACGTTTTTTAAAAAAAAAAAACGCCTGGGTCGTTTTTCATTTTTTTTAAATCCTGAATTTCCTTGATTTTCCCTGATTTTTTCAGGGAAAGTACCCTGATCATCAAGGAAAATCAATTTTTTGTCCCATTTTTTTCAAAAAATTTTCGACCAATTTTTACTTTGTCGAGATATGTCGATATACGGAGTTTGACTTTCAGTGATGACCCCGGCCAAAGTTGGTCCCATGATGCGGGTCTGATATGGGATCTTAACAACTCGCTAGAAATGGGATGAAACCCACTTATTTTGCCTCAGAACACATAGAATTACTTCATTTAACCACGTTTTCTTCCCAACATGAGCGTTTTCCAATTTTTTGGAGGCATATTTTGGTCATCTGGGCGTTTTAAAAAAAACGTTTTTTTTAAAAAAAACGATTTTAAAAAAAACCGATTTTTTGGAAAAAAAACGTTTTTTGCCCAACCCTGGTTTGTGCAGGCCTTATAAGCAGGGCAGGATATGGGCACCATAACAATAATATGCTTTTCTCGATAATTGAGTTTAGGTTTATCCACTTGCGATAAATTAATTATTTATTAATCAAATTAATTATTATTATTAATTATTAAGTAATCTGGCAGTCGGAGTTTTGACGACATGATTTGGCCGGTGCTGGGCTTTTGTACCACATGCCAACAGTTTTGTATAAATCCAACTTCTTCTCAAAGGGTAGCACGTAATTCGAATGGAATGCCATTGGGAGTGATGCGTTTGTGACCATCTGTGTCAACATGCACGTGCCATTACAGCAAACAAGATCTTTACCACCAGCCAGTAGAAATACGTCGATTAGCTCTGAATAACATATCATGTTTCAAAGTTTGTTCACTGATAAAACAATGGACCATTTGTTTGGATTGTGGCTACTCGTGTTTGATTAATTACGTTTATTGGCGGTTAGTACACGGTAAAGCAGAATTTCGAGTCATTTAAAGTGCCCGCCAGCAAAAATCGCCCATCCCCAAGGCGGTACGTTGTTGTTAGGTCGAAAATTAGATGGCGGCCAAGTTGCATGTGTATGTACACCTGGTGCGGAACCATTTAGGAGCTGCACACCTTCAATTGTTTTCAAAATACGGCCTCTGTCACGCAACGGGGGTCCAAAAATGTTTCGCCCGCTGCAACCCTCGGAACATCACGCAGAAATTGCCGTTTTTTTTGTTGTTACGTCGAGGTCGAATTGATTCAGTGGATTTGGAAAGTTTGGACGACCATAGTCAGCATGGCGAACGATTACAGTGACAAACTCGAAGTTCTGTCAATTAAATTTTTGGCGGCACTTCAAATTTTGAACAAAATTAATGGCCTTTTGTTGTGTGTGGCGTTCCAGAAGGCTTGCCGCAGACGCAGACTTTGCAGATTGAAGGTGTATTTTGAAAACGTGAGGGTATCGGGCTTCTAGTGGTCCCACCAAGTGATACTACTTGCACACAGTTTGGCCAATTTCGAATTTTACACCATATTACAGCATTAGCGGGCGATTCTTACTGGCAATGCGAGTCAAGAAGACTTTGAATTCGCAATGGTATTGGTCGCACAATGACTTTATAAGAATTGGTCAATGTTTTTTTCCTGAATCGTAAAGAGGGAAAGTGACGGGGCAGTGACGTTGCGTTGCGCGATCGCACCACAAAACGTGTAGTTACCAAAATGTTTCAGACCAGCAGCAACGTGGGCGCTCTGCTGGATTATTTTCAGATGAAAATGTTTCGTGAGAATCACAAATAGCACAGTGGTTAAGACAAGAGTGACTGCACATGAAAATCAGGATTCATTTGATGAATTCTTATATGGTCATTGTGCGAAAAATATACACTTCAGTCATACCTTCATTGTCCTGTGCCATAAAATATGACCGCATATCGAGCATGACTGCATGCATGTAACAAATATGGTACCAGCTGCTATTGCGCGACACGATTCAGTCCCGGGGCAGGCCCGGCCAATTCAGGCCCGACTGGAGCCTAAGCCTAAGCCTATAGATGGGTCAAACATGCTGGGTCTGAATCGGCCGGGCCAGAAAAACTGGGCCTGTAAAGGTCGGGTCTGAACTACCGGGCCAGAAAAGTCGCGGGATAGAAGCAGCTGCTCACCGTAATGCATATCCAGTTGATAGCGGAACAAGTCGAATGCAGCCATGCGTCGAAGCACATCATTCAGCACCACTTGGTCATTGGAACCTGTGAAACGGCAGCGCGAAGCGAAAAATGAGGGCATTCGAGGCCATCATTGTCGATGGTTGTGAGTCGAGCGCTCTACTTACCAATTGAGCCATGCATGTATTATACAGACCGGCGTTCGCGGGCTTATAGTAATGTCGTCAAATCATGTCGTCACTGTTTGTCGTCAAGTCACGTGTACTATTTTTTTTGCGCTCATTTGGGACTCGTGTATTATTGCCTATTCGACGACTTTATTTAACGACGTGATTTGAAGAAACGAAACTGTTAGCGGTCACAAGGCGGCCTTCACAATGCATGCGGGTCAGATCAGACCCGAAGCACACAGCACGTTACTTACTGTATACGACGAGATTGTATAGGCAAACTATAGTCTTTCCGTTTTATAACAGCCCAGAGGCGGTATACAGAAAATGTTTCACAGCCTTGAAAACAGCAGTCATCGTCGTGAATGATAACCAACAGGTCGACAACGTGGCTCGAAACATGCGTGTTACTTGATGGCTGCTGTTTCGATGAAACATTTGCTGTATACTTTGTTTGGACCGAGAATAAAATGAATGACTATACATCAACATGAGCTCTCGATTTTGCAGCTGGCAGAATGGTGAAACATTCTGACGTGGCTGCTGATTTGGGAAATGTGTTACACGTTGAAGAATACAAAGTGGAGAGGGTGATGATTTTTTCTTTCTATTCGTTTTGAATACACACCACATTCGACATCGGGCTCGTGTTGATGTATAGTTTGCCTTCACATGATGACGTCACACGTTACAAACCATTTATGGCGCCCGATCGTATGCGTTGGGCTGTGAGCTTCACGCATTCGTCCAGCAGCCAGACGGCTTGCTCGCACACTCGACCTACATAAAAGCCACTGTTAACACCGAAGCCGTGAGTGCTCCACATACCTCGTCGATTGATGAGCATCTAAAAATTTGTCTGCTTTTCAATTGGATAAGGATCTGTTTTTATACGACAGTTCGGTCGCCGGGGGAACAGGCTCAGCTGCCTGGTTATTCAAGTCCAGTCGATTCTTTCTGTTGCATTGTATCCAACTTGCAGCTACTGGAATTTAACAGGACACATTATTTTGTGGAAGGTGGATTTGCATGTGTGGTAAAACTTCTGGCTACAAAACGTAAGTTACAGTTGTGTTAAATAAGAAAGTGCTCCGTTCCATGTTCGGCCTGAATCGACCGGGCCTGAAGAGATCGGGCCTGAAACTTCCGGTATGAACCGAAAGTAAGTCACGCAGTATGAACTGTTAGTGAAAACAGCCTCATACACAGCCTGACAGCATGGACGAGCTGTAACCAAACTAAACAAACAGTCCTAACGATAGATTTTAACCTCAATCAACGAGCGTGGCGGCTCAGGTGTCGTGCAAGTCAGCCAAGTTGCTGGACAGTCAACCGAAAAGTACGCAGCCAAACCAGGTTGACGCTGGAACATTGCTAGGTATTATACGTCAGTCTGTTATGTCAGTCAGTTTTGTAGTA
>JASAMV010009230.1:0-19397 GCA_030248065.1 Rhynchonema sp. JSB1_4
AAAACAAATACTGGCAGGCAAGTCGCTGAAAGGAACGCACAAGGCAAAAAAGTCGCATGAAGCAAATTGCTATGGGTAATTGTTTTGCTCCGGGATGTCCCCCAACCCTCACGAACGGTTTCGCGACAACAGTCAGACAAGGACTGCAGAGCAGAGATTATAACCCAACATGCTTCAAAACGACCACCACATGTGTGTTAAGCGCTCAATGTTTGAACGAGAAGGGGTGAGACCACCCACCCTAGAACCAATTTCTTTACCAACTGCTGACTGCCGCCCACATTATTGCACTCAAATGCACGGTGCTCAAATGTGATGTTTCACGACTCGTACCTGCAATGTTAAAGTCGCACATTTGAAAGAGCTGAACTTTTCAAACAACAACTATTGCTGTAAAATAATTTTTTAACTTGTAAACTTGTAACTTGTGAACTTGTAAAAATAACGCATTTTTTAACAATATTTCGATAATTTCCTTTGTTGACGTCATCGGAGAAAGATACCTATCACCGCGGCACAACTGCAAGCTCTGCCACCCATGGCCTTGCACTGCACAGCAAAAACAACGGTGGAAGAACTTCGCGGTGGATCAACTCATTGGTATGTGTTAATAAATGGTTTTCTGTCATATCTACTTAATAAAGCATCGCATATTTATTTCGGCCACTGTGCTTCATTCAGGGTTGGGCAAAAAACGTTTTTTTCCAAAAAATCGTTTTTTTTAAAAAAAACGTTTTTTTTTAAAAACGTTTTTTTTAAAACGCCCAGATGACCAAAATATGCCCCCAAAAAATTGGAAAACGCTCATGTTGGGAAGAAAACGTGGTTAAATGAAGTAATTCTATGTGTTCTGAGGCAAAATAAACGGGTTTCAACCCTTTTCTAGCGAGTTGCTAAGATCCCATATCAGACCCGCATCATGGGACCAACTTTGGCCGGGTTCATCACTGAAAGTCAAAATCCGTATATCGACGTATCTCGACAAAGTAAGAATTGGTCGAAAATTTTTTGAAAAAAATGGGACAAAAAATTGATTTTCCTTGATAATCAGGGTACTTTCCCTGAAAAATCAGGGAAAATCAAGGAAATTCAGGATTTAAAAAAAACGAAAAACGACCCAGGCGTTTTTTTTTAAAAAAACGTCGTTTTTTTTGCCCAACCCTGGCTTCATTCACAAACAAATAAATAAATAAATAAGAACAATTTCTGAAGAGTAGCGGTAATATAGAGAGCAGAGCGACTAGAATAATATCTGAGAGCAAGACATGAACAACAACAAATTTACAACAATATAGTAAATTAAATTCGCTGCCGCACAGTAAAATACGCCCCATAGTTAATGTCAAGTTATATATAAACCCGAAAGCTAATCATGCTCGGTTCGAAATATTGCGCGCAGCTGCCTGGCTGGCAAGCTGCGTGTGCGTTGGCTGTCCGAATGTTCACAAGTTGATTTTCGGGTTTAGAACCTGACATTAACTATGAGGCGTACTTTACTGTGCGGCAGCGAATTTGGAAATTAACTATACAATAAAATAAATCAAACAGAATACAAGACAATACCAAATCAACATCAAACACAAAATAAACAACAAACAAAACAAAGAAAAATATAAAAAAACAACGCTAAACACCATCACAAACTCTCGGGCGGCTTGACGTACTGTAGTTCAAAGATTGCGGTTCCCTAATGCAGTCCTGGTGCTGGACCAGTCTGAGTTCGAGTTCCGCAGGTCCCGGTAGTCTGTCCGTGCCGGCCACTTCCTCTCTCGCTGCAGCCAATGTGCGTCTCAATATGGCTTGCAGACTGTTGAGCACACTCATGCAGAGGTCGTTGTCTGCAAAATGACGGCTCCACTATTGGTTTTATTAGTGACCACAACTTCGGCAAACATGTACGTAGAACCAAGTAAGACCATTGTGAAACATCAGTCAGTCAATCCAAGCGGACAAAAAGCACGCCCTGCTCGATTGGGTAATAGATGGTAAACCGCAAAAGTGTGCATTTCAAACAACAAATCGCTCAGATGGCGATTGCGACACAGTTTCGGACAAATGTGGTTCGCTTGTTTTCAGACGATCACCACGTTCGCGGAGAACAAGGTGCAGAAATTGTATGGTGTATGGTGGTTGTTCAAAAGCCACAAAAACTTTCAGATCTTGCTCCACTCGCTCCACGAAGTTGTTTTCGAGTCAACTAAAAGTGCCCAAAATTCGTTTGTGGTTAGACGTCGGAACTTTATGTGGTTGAAACTGCTGTCGAACAAAAACTGAACGAGGTACGCAATCCCATTGTTCGGCATCAAACTTGTTGACCGCTGTTCCCGTGACTTTTTTCAATTTTAAAACTGAACAACTTCTAGGCTGGCCGTTCTCAGCGGAGTGAATCACTGAATTGTTAGACTCAGCAAAAACTAGTCACAGCCCCCCCCAGACACAACAAGTTTGACAACGTGCCACGTCCCTAACCAGTGCGTTGCATCCACGCGAGCGACAGTGCTGCGAACAGGTCCCCGGTGCCCACAAAAGTCACCTCGAGTCGGTCAATGGTGAAGCGGAATCGCCTGGGGCACAGGTAGATCCTCAGCGGCTCAGGAGGATACGTACTGCACACCCTCCCAAAAGTCACGAGAAGGAGAAAGGACCCCCTAAGGCTGCGGTTATAATCGTTCCGCGGAACTGAACGAACAAGTGGAGGAACGATCATTTCCGTTGATAGTCTTGTGTTTGCCTGACTAATCATCAGCAGTGCATGGCAGCAAGTGACAACGTGCCCGTCTACGAACTGTTCCGGATTGAACATGTGCGGTTGAATCACAACGACTGTTCCTCCGCTTTCTTTGGGTGGAATTTTCGAAACGGTGTAAAGGTCAGTTGGGCGTAAAGGAGTTCTGTTCTTTTGGTGACATTCTATTCACCATTTTTGAAATCACGGTGTCAGTTTACATAGAAAAAATAAGGAAAACCAGCAAAAAGTACTCATCATGTGACCAGTCGAATTATAGAATTCAATTGGAAAATCAATTGCTTTGCGGTCTCTGGTGATCCGGAGAAGGGTATAATGGCTATGTTTATGTATAGTGTTTACAGTACGTAATACTTCGCTTAAAACGGTCAAAAACGATGAAGCAGATCAACTTGCATTTTGGCGTGGAAACTAGTTTTATATGATTTATTGTTTTCGAAGACATTTTCTGAGAAGGTCACTGACATGTTTCTTACGTCCGAAATTAGCTGCAGTTTAACATAAAGTCTATCATATCACTCGACCAAAAAGGCTGCCCACACCACATCGGGTCGAATTCTCAAAACGCTTGCGCGCAATCATTTCACTTGCGCAATCTACATAGTTGCACAAACCAATTATGCAATCCAATTGCACAACCCAAATGTGCCATCGGATTGTGCATTGAACGTGACTTTGAGTTTCAATAATTCCATTTCACTCATGCGCGCAATCATTGTGCACATTTGGCTTTCGAGAATTCGGCCCGTCATTATGCTATGCATAATGACTGATATTGTATTTTTCATACTTGTGCTACGTTTAGGCTTCATACTTCGCACTTGTCACGCACGAGAGTACTACACGAAATGGCTTTAAACTTTCAACGGAAACTAAAACAGCGGCTGGAGTAGTAACTTCAAAAATTCTTTACTTACTACTGTATTTCACACGTAATTTCTGCACAACGCCATGCGAACTATCATTTCCCTCTTACCTCTGACACTGTGGCTATCGGCCACCCATGCATGCTATCAAGGCAAGTTCACTATTGTAATAGTTGTGTGCAACATCAACGCGCGTGACACACACGCACAACTTTGAAGACCCCTTGATTCAGGCAACGTCGTATGGGTTGGTTCTCCCATCAGCAGGTCATTCCCGACCGCATCCCCAGTGAAATGTCAAGAACGATGCCGAGACACACCGGCTTGTGTGGCGTGGTCGTGGACAACAATTGGCAACCATTGGCTCAGATACAGAGAGGGCAGTCAGGAAATGTGCACGATGTTCTCCGATGCGCCACAACGACGACAGAAACGATACGTGATTTCCGGTCGGTACTGCACTGACGGGATTAGAGGATGTGTTTGGGCATATCCTCAAGGCACATGGGGGCGATCTGGATTCCGAAGGATAACTGAAAGATAGATCGCCTGATGTTTCTTCATAGTGTCACAGAAACCCGAATGCCCTCCAATAACCGGCTGCTGAGCGGCACAGAAACGCCGCAGCAATGTGTGCATATGGTTGTGCATTCACCAGATCAACGGTGCATCAGGTCATCATCAGTTCCAGTGAACCCTTCGGAACCAACAAGATTTCAGGCCCGAAGCTCTGCGCGCCCGATCGTTGTTCGTTCGCCAACATCAACCTGCTCAACACCAACCTATTCAACATTGTCGCGTATCTCGACGCAGCGAATCCGATCGAATGCTCTGACGAATGCGACAAACATCCGCTTTGCCAATATTGGACATTCGTTGAAACATCAATCTGGTTCGGCATACCTCGTCGGTGTTATTTGCGCAGAGATGTCGAGCGCATGGTCACCAGGCAGTTTGCCAGGTCGGGACAGCGGGGATGCAAGCCCAACCTTGATTGTCGATTCGGAACGTGTTTGATTGGATAGATGCATAGCAATTCAGTATGATGCTGTATTGTACTGCCGCCAGCAATGTAGTTTATTTGCTTTTTGTTGGCCTCAGGAAGTTTAAGTTTGTTTTCACCGTATCTGAAAGAAATTTCGTTTTTTTTCAAGTAAAAAGATGGCGCATGCATCTTCAACGTGTTTGTTTTTATCACTAACCGATACAATCACTGTTATCGTGCCCATATCGAGATACCTAAATTATCCGATGCGTACCGTTAGGCCAACTGTAGTATCTGGACTGCATCCAGTTTATCTCAATAAAACAAACACAAGACCATCGTTGCCCTGCAACGCAATGCGCACATAATTTTTGCGGTGTTTTGAGCCACTTTTGATTTTTCACCCACGAGCACGCGTCTACTGTATGTCTTAAGGTCGGTTTATACTCTGACTGCCTGGTAGTAGCAGTCAGAAATTTGTGACTGCCCGTTTCGGTGAGCTCGTTTACAGAGCAAGAACAGTAGACGGCAGGTAGCGGTCAATGGACAGAGTGGAGCAGGCAATCACCACAAGCAATCACTGCCTTGCCGGGCACTTCTGCGTGGTAGTGACTTCTCCGGATTTTGACTTCTACTTCCCGGAAGTCAGAAGTATAAATCGACCTTAAGACACAGGGCCCTGTGCCAATACTAAAAATGACACCATGGCAAGGTTCCCAAAAACTATCTCAAGAGCAAACGAGGAATTTTGTCTGCACAATGCGCAGATGTGCGTCAATATCGGACAGTTTTGTTCCCGATAGGCCAGGTTTGCGGATCGATTTCGGGGATAATCGCCACTTTGGTGAAGTTCGTCGAAATTAATGTTCTTGATCTCGATGCCAACTACCAAGGATATAAACAAAGACAACGTGGTCGAAAACCCAAAAAACAATAGCGTGGCCGGTTTAAAAGCACTTGCGCTCGCACGTGAATCACCGACTCAAACGATATCTCACCGGTCTATTTGAATTTGTTCAGCATGGACAAGTGTGGCTTCCCTACCTCAGCAAACCATGTCTCAAATCGAGGCCGTTTGAAGGCCGCGCGACGGTCTACCACCTTCACAACTCGTCATGTGATCCGATGTAACAGATTTCAGAAACACGAGTTGTTATCAATATTTGCACTTTTCGTGTTATTTTCTTCAATCGTAACCGTTCCCCTTCTTCCCCCCATTCAGTCCATCGTTTCCGCGTGCGTGTCCAACCACAACAACAACAGTTTTTGGTGCTCGATTTTGTTCAACTGCCCACCGGACGGCGGCTGTCAAAAAACGTGCGCGCACACGACCACACAACACCAACACACAGCAACAAACAAAACAATTTGTTCAGGCCGTTGCTCGACTTGTCTGGGGTGGGATGTCGAAGAATTTTGAGCATTTTTTTGCGGCTTGGGATCGAAACTCGAAACCAACGAACAGACACATTCGTAGTTGAATTCGCCCTGATATTTTAGGGCCTGGAATGTCCAATGTCCATTCTTGCCCTCCGTTCAAACCCCGCATCTGTGGGCGTCAGTTGTCGTTTGGGTGCATAACAATTTGTCGCTTGTTTGGTCTTGGTATACGATTATAATAACTTTTGCAGCCCAGGTCGCGCGCGATTTGGGGTGCGAACAACAGCTGCGTTTTTGTGCGAAAGATGGGGATTCGTGGGACTCTTGGACAGAGAGTTTCGTACAAGTTTGGTTATCAGTCCAAACTCTGAACATGTTGGAACCGAAGATAACTCACCACTGTGTGCACCATCGGGTCAATACGGCATGGAAAATTTGGATTGTTTGTGCCTTGCGCATTAATCCAGATCCTCAGAAGTTCCAGAACAAAATCCTGGGAGCTGACCTGAGAGCCGGATGCTCATACGCACGGCCCTAATATAAAAATCCCGAACGACCGTACCAAACTTGGTTGACGATTTGTAAGCGTTGCTGCGGCTAATTTTTATGTGCGCGCACGCGCCGCTGTCCGTGTCGCATCGACATCGACAGTTGTTGTTGTCAGCTTGCACACGAATGACAGTCAGCCACAACAAATACAACATCGTTACCGACGTCGCTCTCGACGCGAACAAACATTTATTCTAGCTTGTTTGTTCCAACCGACCGACAACCCGACACCGACAGCTGACGCTCGACAGTAAATGGCACTATGCGACACGCTCATGCGACAAGATGCGACACGAAATATGTATGTACAGTACGTATACCTGTGTACCATTATTATGTCCTGTTGGGGCTCTGAAATGTTATGTACATTTTTGTCGCAAGTTTTTTGGGTCAGACTGGTGTGCCTGGTTCACAGCAATAACCTCCAGTCGAAACGAGAGGTGCGCGTTTTCACACTTTTGTGGTCTGGACATGGGTTATGGTACCAACCAAGCCATATCGGACCAAAGTGGTCTCTTCTGGTGTGTGGTTTGTAACCAATGTTATTTTTCATCCATCCTCGACACCTCGGGAGCGGCGCGGCTGTGGGGTGGGGCGTGTAATGAATGAGCGACCAATTGAAACAAATGTTTTTATTCGACAATACAACAACTCTGCGGTCTGTCCACGACCAACGTTGTGTTTTGTTCTATTGTGATTGATTACCGAAAGCTACTAATCGCATACCCGTTATTCTTTTGGATTTTGGCATTCGCAGACACCTAAAACTTTGTGCGAACCTGCAATACCGTTCTTTTGCATTTATGGCCCGGCCCCTATTTTCTGTTGCGGGGAAACAAATGCGATCACTTCCGATGGCGCGGTTTTTGTTTTTTTTGCGGTAGCATTGTAAAACGAAAGAACCTGTTGATAAGACCCAGAGTCAACAATCGATTAGTATCGTGTTTTACAAGCATCATGAGCGGAGGGTGGGAGGTCGAGTATTCAGATGGTTCAAGGGACATGATGATGATTGAGAGTGTTCTTTTTCTTCATTGTGTCAATATTTGCAGACATGTCGGTAGTTAAAGGGACGTTTGACCGACACGACTGTAAAATAAACTCTCTGATACTGCATGCCACACGTGACAATGGCACCACAAAAAGTGAGTAGCGATAATTTAGTGCTTGTCAGAGTCTGGGATGGCTGCCTTATTACCTGATGGTCCTTGCCTGGACAAAGTTGGCTAAAAATATAGTCACCGTTTGCATTTGTGTAACTGCGGACATGCCGAAACATCACGATAATGTGATAATGATAACTCTTAGTTCCGTCCGGTCTCACAGAGAGACTGGGTCATCGTCAGGGCGAACGCACCGTGGTTACGTGAGACCAAAAAATAAATATAGTAGCCTGATGCCAACATACGCATTTTCTTCCAAAAAAAATGTTCCCAAAAAGCAGAATTGTTCCACTATGAACGTCGGGCCAGGCGCCTGGCCGTCTGCTGCTCTACAGTGTTCACACCAGTATTTTGGGCAGATTTGGATTATTGGTGCCACGCCTTACTCACGAGTCACCTATGCCACACATTTTAAAAAAATTAGGTGCTATAGACCTCAGCCAGAATTTGAAGAATTTGAATCATACTTCTCGAAAGCAAAACCGTAACGTTTATACGCACGGCACCAATATTACAAATCAACCGCACCCGACCTGCACCCAACGTGTTAGCACCAGTGGAACGCATTAATCACCGTGAAAAGGGCACAATAAAAACAACAATAAAGCAACACTCAAAATATTCCGTTCGCACTTACAAATTACTACCGTTGATGTTTGGGCTTGTGGCTTGGCAAGCAGTGCAGTGTTGTTGCCTGAGTAAACATACATTTACACAAAACGAAAAGCAGAGAACGGTGCTAATGTGAAACAGATAAAATTTGCTGCTGGCCCAGTAGCACTAGCGCCCATTTGGTGTTATTTTTATGACGTTCCGACAGTTGTTCGCGCTCTTGGCGTGTTAATACTGTTCCACTAACAACGATTTTCGCAGCAATAACAAATATAAACGCCGAAGTGCCAATGCCGAAAAATTAGCGCTGGCCATACAAGATTTTTTCTGAGCGCGGCTAGAAAAACTGCCTATCCCAAATTTTGAAGAGCAACGATGTTGGTGTTGGTGCTCCTGTGGTTTTATGTTGTTATAAACTTGCCATAGTTTTTCTGCGCTGTTTTCGTAACGGCTACCGTAGTCCTTTGTTGATGGTTCGTGGTTTTCTCGCATATCGCTGAACATAGTCTTTCTGTTCTGGACCGATCAAAAATTATTGCCTGTTTTCTCAGACGCAAGAAGCCGACGATCCCGCCACTTAAGCAAGCACAGCAATCTACCGTAACCCAGCGTAGTTGTGCAACTCTTGCTTCACGAGACCATCAATTGATGTGTGAGTGCTAATTTTTCTAAGGCGTCGAGGTGTCACCAAACCCGCGCATAGTTTGAAAAGGGTCGCCGCCATTGCAATAAATCTGAGTGCTCGCTTATTGTGGTTTGACTAACAAAATCACCATTAACCGGGCTGTCTACAAGGCTCCTAACCAAATTGACTGCGGCGAAATTTGGAATGTTTGGGCGAGCTGAGGTTTCTAAAGTGTGACCGTGTACCTTCTGCATTACATCACAAGAATGATTAGCCCAGGTACCAAGTCCTAAAAGGGCTCATGTAACAGCAAATTGTACCCAGAAAGTTTGTCTCCGAAATTCATATTTGTCGGGCTTGGCCTTTGGTCGTTTACAAATGCTTGGTGGCGGCATTGGGCCATTTATTGCAAATTGTTTGTAATCGGCTGGCAACTGACGACACGCCTCGACGGGCGCAATATCTTATCACGCGCCAAAGCCAAAGCGGACAAATTTTTATGGACACAGACATTTTATGGCCTGCGAATAAGCGCGCAGCGAGACTTTTTTCGAGATCAACGATATTGACATCCTTGTGATCCGAAACTAACACCCTGGACTCTGATCCTGTATCAGAACCTGCAGTCTGCTGCCTGCGTGCCCATGCGGGGATGCACGTATGGAAATCTCAGGGATTGCCACAAAAGGACGGCCGCGCGACATTTGAAAGTTTGCTCAAACATACACACTTTGTGCAACACGGCTGAACACAACCCAGTACAAGCACACAACTTCACTGACTTTTTCGTGTCCCAAACTTTGGTCTCTTGTCTGTCTATTTGATGTGTTTGGCTTGCTGGCTTTACGGTGGCGCCCGTAAAACACCCGGTTCGGCCGGCGTAGGCGCACAGCACCAACTGTTGTTCTTTGAAAACCAGCAAAAGGAACAACATTTATTTCCAGATATCGAGTGAAGTTGATGTCTTTTACAACTTTGCCGCCACGCCACCGAAGAGGGTCCACCTACCGTAACCCGATGGTGACGTTGCCTTTGTGCACAAACTCCGGCTTGAACTTTGCGCTTGTCAAGTTTTTGCCGTTCTCGAGCAAATCTCTTTAAATCTGAAGAAAATAATCCCCGTTTCTCAAAAATTTTATAATGTACCTACACACATGAAAGCGATTTACAGGCCGATTAGCGCGCGCAAGTTTGCACATCACAAACTAAACATATCGCTTTACACGCAACTGTTGTGTTTTTGCAATGCTCGGTGCACCGCTACCAATCCGGTGTTGAGTTTCGCATGTCAGGACAAGAAAATGTCTTACGAGCTGAAATCCAATACCGCCGCTGCGCATCATAGCAAGGTCGTCGTGCTTTTCTTAGAATTGAACACACCCGAACCGAAAAATCGGTAACTGCCACTCATGTCGAAAAATCCCGGAGAATATTTGTGGTTCATGTGTACCCAATATGCAAGCGCATGCCCGCAAATCGCAAACCCTACCTCGTACATTCACGAGACCCTGGAAGCATCAAACAACATTTTGGGATGAGCGCAACAACACTGACACAATACAACTTGTGGTGCGCGCGCGCTGATGTTTGAAAGGGGATATGCGAGCTTGTTCAGTTCATGTCGGTGTATACCTGCGCCTGCCTGTTGACTGCGCGCGTCTGCTGCTTGTATCATGTTGCTGCTCTTGTAAGCAGTTGTTCTGTTTTCGACTAACAACTTGATTTTGGGTTACGGTGGCTTTCGATGAAGCTCAAGGCCGTGCACCTCAAAGTTACGACTATGGTGCCATTAAAAGTGAAAAGGTCACAAACTTATACATGGTGATCGGATACCATCGATAGACCGCAAAAATCATAATCTTTACATCAAATGTGTCATAACAATTATGGATCTTGTATGGAATCCAGTAACAACAATAAAAATATACAGTTTTAGCAGCCCATAATCACCCGTCAGACAGACTGACACGAAACTAGCATGTGCGTGATCAACTTCTGGACCCAGATTCATGGCCTTGCAGTTGCACCGATTCATTCCCAGAACAGTTCCGGTTCCGATCTTTATGGACAGTTCCCCGTCCTGATATCGCACGGCACACAACATCAAGCAATAAGGTGAGATAATATACACGCAGACAATCAAGCAAGCCTATCAAGTTGCCACTCAGAATGATTTGCGATCGTGATAACAAGACGCGACAGTGGACACATAAAAGTGTCAAACATGCACCCCATCAAGTGCTACTCAGATGGTATCCCTGATTGTGGTTCTGAGGTGTCCCACCCCTGAATGCACAGTAGCCGCAAGGCATATTTTGGCTCGGTCATGGTTGATTAGACACTCTGGCTCACACAAAGCGAACACCTCAAACCGACTGATAAAGATCAACATGGACATAGTCCTCTTTTCTAATGTCTGTAACTCATATTACAAGCATGTGAACGTGTTTCATGCGCACAACGGCAGATCCATCCACAAACAGCACGAAGTACGATAGATTGAGAATTCTAGGGCCGTACAAGCGAGGTATGTACATATACTGGTTGAGCTGAAGTTTTATACTGCATGTTGCACAGTATACCCGGTTGACCTGCTAAACTTTGATGAGATAGTTTCGTGCGACATGGGAGCTTCACCAACAGAACGAAGTTTCCGTTGCAAAATTCGCTTTCGCTTCGGATGGAACTAAATTTCCAGCGTGCTACAATTTTTGTGAATCAAGGTTCCAGAAGCAGAACTACATGTATATTCGACCACAATCCTCCCAATATCAGTTTGGTATCCAATCCGCGTGTTATTCGGCACACACAAACAATTATTCTCGCTTTTTGCCACAATTATCCATGGTCATGATGCGTGTGTAAGCGGTAGTGGCATGTTGTTGCGTCACTTATACAGCACAGCGGGTGTTGAGTTGAATCAATGTGAGCAGATGGTCATCTTCATCATGTTTGACTTGTGCGTCACCTCCGGCTATAAATTTTACCCTGGCTTATTATTACCGTAACCTTTGACTTGTCGCGTGCGACCGCACGTCAAGCTGAGACCAGGGCCAAGGTTCTGTGTAAATACACTTGTGCTACTTGCTCACTTGTGGGTACCCCTGTTGAGGGTGGGGTACACTTTGCTGATCACTACACAAGTAATATGTTATGTACCAAGCACGCACGCGCGGCAAGCAAAAAGGCCCACCGGCCATCACAGAGGCAAGGTGAGATGACGCAAACAGCGCACACTCTTGTGTTTGGGTTAGAAGGTTGAGCTAATTGCTTGTTCGGTTTCACCTTTTTATCGGCATGTGTACCTGAATGAAAAGCAATAAGCGGTCACTTATATTTGTCGTACAAAGTGGACTCACATAAGCAGTTCCATTGTACCACGGCACGGCCCCAGGTGCGTGCGTCTGGCTTTGCCTTAGTTTGTCTGTGTCTTTGTGCGGAAGCCGATTTCAATTAATAAACGTTTTTATTACTAGTTCGCTCTCACTGATTCAATCGCATGAACGAAAAACACAATACGGAATGATTTGTTTATACGCGGATGCGGCTTTCATGTGCACGACACTCAGAGTCCATTCACAATTCTCTTTCAATGAACAGCATGGAAGAACGGCGGTGTTTGTCGTGTCCAGGGATTCAATTTGCCAAACTCATCCCATTTTAGGATTTCGGGGCCTCTGTTCTCACTTTAAAAGAAAAAAGAAAGTCAGTAAGCAGATTACGTCCTTATGTACATTCTCACGTACACATGTATGTTCTCATAATCAGAGAATGGTATCTGATTCTGCCCCCTGTTGCGTTCATGTTTATTTCTGTTTCCATGAATCCCGAACGTTTTCGTACATAATTTTTAATTCCAATCGCTGTCAACATTAATGCAACGCCCCACCGTTTGATGCGTTGGCTGATTGGTTTTTCAAGTGTTCACTGCTGTATTCAATCTCTGTCATCCCCCCTCCATCACCTCACATTACCGTTCACTCACTCTGACTGCCACTGTTGGCTTACGGTAGCACTTGAGATTACGGTTGGAATGTGTTTTGGCTCAGAAAAATGATGAACCTACAGTTTCTTTATGGTCAAAAAAATTTATGTTGCCAAGAAACTGAGCCACCGTGAAAAGTTGACGTGTTGTGCCGTATGTATTTGAAGCTTTCAGCAGATCAAAAAATATTTTGTTGAACATTTCTTTGGTAGTTGACAATTTGAAGATTACAAAACATTATCTCAGTGAAAACAAATGTTTTTTCAACATTTACAATCATGCTAAGTTCCCCAATTTCATTCATCCCAAACGGTCCAGAACTGAACACCGATGATCAGCAAGGGGCGGGGCTCGTGCTGTGCTCTCATTGGCCATACTTGTGCACCGCCAACTATAGTGGGCGGAGTTTAGTTCCACACGTTGGGGTGATGGGTCTTGTCACGTTGTCATCATGTCACGTTTGGAGAAACAAAAAAGTTTGTCAAAAACAGAAACAGTTTACGCATTTCCCGACTGTTTCAGTTAAAGCGCTCTTTTTCGGTCGGATTTTAGTTTTATTTCTTCACTAATTGTTTTCTTTGTCTGATGCCTGGGCAGATTTGTCTCCAGAGAAACAGATGGGTGGTGCGTGTTACAATAATTGTTTTTCAACAAACCACAGACACAACAAGAGCCCGTTTTTCTGTCGTTTGTAAGATGTGATTAGCCGCAAAATTAAGTTTGCCTCTCTGTGTCTTGGCATATTTGCGTATGTAATTTGGTCGACAAATGATTACATTAAACACACCCTCGGTTGTTTTGCTTTAATTATCCATTTTGCGTCACACGTTGACTTCAATTTCATGACCCAGTTTTTATCCCCCATTTGGCCATGATCGCGTGAGCGTACATAAAATTAACTGTTTGCTTTGTTAATCGTCTTTTGTCAGCGTTGGCCGTAACGAAGTCTTTCTCGCTTACAGCAGCTTAACAACGTCAACTTGGTTACCCACGTCAGAACAACTATAATGCGCAGAAATTAGTGCGCGGCAAACTCTGTAATCCGATCAACTCAACATCATAAACCTGACCGTGTGACCAGCGCCCAATGAACTGTCTGCCATCTACGTCCAAGCAACACCACCCGCCCCCATTCCCATTTCGAGCCAGTGACACCAGCTTGCATCAACCATCAAAGATGCGCTTCTCAATGGACTCCATCCTGGGTGCCGCTGCCGTGGAACATCAGTCAACAGTCAGCGCGCGGCCGCAGCATTTCAACATGCATCACCACAACGCGAACAGCAATGGAATGCCTCATTCGGTTGGTGGGGAGGGATTGGATTGTTTTTGTTGAATTTTAGTCTGTGCGTTGTTTAAAGTTTGAGAAACCCAATTTTTGAGCCTCCTCCCATTTTCATCGACTTGAGCTTGTCGACATCATCTTGGTTTAGCAGTTTAGCTGACGAACCGTCCCTCCGTAAATAATGGCACAGCAATTTTCTCCTGGTTGCATCTCTTTCAGCCTGGCGTGTAAAAAGCCGCTTTGTGCATCAGGATGTTTGTTCACTGTTTCCACCTACTGTATGCATATGTAATACAAGAAAGAAAAATGCCCCAAGGGGCATAAAAGAAATATGGTTCCCTGGCTGACTGGCATAAAAGAACGATACTAGCTTGCACCACTTTGCTGATGTTTCATTAGGCACTGGAATAAACGTAAGTGTGTTCTGAGCTGTTTGATACCGAAACAGTAGACATTGAACCATATTCCCGGCGCGTGCTGTCTTGCCACCAGAGACACAGGGCACGGAGATATTGAAAGATTGCAATATTCTCTTTATTTCTCTCCTTGTTGAACCATCGTGCGCAGCCGAAGACTGCACAGTTACCGTCGTGAGGTTGAAAAGAAGAAACAGTTGCCTAAATATGTGGGTTTGCACGAAAGTTTCGATATCGGCTGGGTGTTGATTCAAAAGAGTTCGCGCCGGGAATATGGTTCAATGTCTACTGTTTCGGTATCAAACAGCTCAGAACACACTTACGTTTATTCCAGTGCCTAATGAAACATCAGCAAAGTGGTGCAAGCTAGTATCGTTCTTTTATGCCAGTCAGCCAGGGAACCATATTTCTTTTATGCCCCTTGGGGCATTTTTCTTTCTTGTGTCGTTCTTTTATATCGCGCAAGCGCCAAACAGAGAACCCGGGATAAATCAGCCACAGAAAGTTTTCAGTTCCGGCAAGCAATGGTTCTAACTAAGAAAATGTCGACCATCAGACTTTTCTCAAGTAATCAACGCACATGAGCGCAATGAGGTGTGGGGGTTAGTTTAAGGATGCTGTACTTTTTGGCAGGATATATGAGTCGGTGGTTATCGTGACATAAGGCCAATTTTGTGTTTAGATTTCACTATGGGGTTCTAACAATGGAGACACGCTTGTGTCTGCGTCTTCACCCACCACTGAAACAAAACCAACGCAGTGCCCCACGCGCATGTCCATGCTTTTGAGGAACATGGTAACTTGTCAAGTTATTTTTTTTTTTAATTTACCGCCAGGTATGTATTTGACACCCTAGGTACCATCATTTATAGCGCACTGATTGCGCATCGTCTCAGAGAATGGCACTTGTTGGTTTAGTACCAGAACTTCCATGCAACCTGTCCCTTCAGCTTCAGCAACGAAATAAGTGTCAAACATCAGTCTCCAGATTGCTTTGGTGTTGGCCGCTGCATCTGATCTTGGATTCAATGTTACGTAAAAACTACTATTTAACTTTCCCACGAAAGTCAAATTATACATGCGGAAAAAGCTTCGAATGTTAGAGAGCAACAGCAATTTTAATTAACAAGTTGATATCTTGTGGGTATTTTATCATGAATGACATCACAGCGCATAAACTGCGAACCGCACCTGTGCTTAATAATTAGTCTCAAATAAAAACACGAAAAAAACTGAAAAATGTTACCCAGAATTCATTAAAAGTTAGTAAGATAAAACAAAGTTAGCTGCACGCGTGAATGTTTGAACCCGCGGCCTTTCATCTTCAGTGCTGCGCGTTATACCGCTCGGACATCGCTTCGCCAATCTCCTTCACAAGCTTTACTACATATGTAACTACGCGTGCATTGCTGCATTGCCTGTTGTGCTGGCTGCCTGTGTGTGTGTGTGCTGGCTGCCTGCCTGTGTGTGTGTGCTGGCTGGCTGGCTGTGTGTTGTGGGTAATACATTGTGCGCTTTATCAATCAGGCAACTGCGTGGCGTGCACTAATGCATTGTTGTGTGTGTCTGAGCGTCCATTATGGCTCTTTTTGAGCTGAAAAACATTTAACCAATTGGAATTAATATATGTTTGACGTAACAACGATTAAAAACACATATAACCGCTGATTTTGGCTTTAGAACCATACTTTCTGTACAAAAAGTCATGGTCTGGAACCTTCATACTAAAAGTTACGAACTCGGCGATAGCACCACCGTGTTTCTCGAGTGCGAAAACCACATAAACAACTTTAATGGTTCTGGTAACCCAACTTTTCGGCGAAATTTTACTTCGGGAAGCACACTTTACATACAAAAAGTCGTGGTCATGGTCTGGAACCGGTCTCAGTCGTGGAGTTACGAAGTCAGCGATAGCACCATCGTGTTTCTCGTGTGCGAAAACCCTATATGCGATATTAACATTTCTGGTGTTCAGTAACGTCTGGGCCCTGACTACTCTTTTGTGGAAAAAAAAAGGGAAAGAACGTTTTTACAAAAATTTCAACTGTATCTTGCCCGCGATCGCGCGAGTGGGCACGCAGCGGAATGAAATTTTGTGTGGACCTAGAAGTCCACGCCGTACAAGTTGTGTGCAAGTTTGGGCTTCTCAAGTTAAGTCTTGTGAAAATGGCGTGAGTTTAAATTTTTCAACTCACGCAATATAAGGAATCAACCATATGTCGCTTAGCATTACCATGCTAGCTCCGATCACACGCAAAAAAACGGTGCACCGGGTTATCGTCAGTGCGAATGCATCGCAGATGGTCACGTGTCGTCAGACACACATCAGTCGAGTTGGCCTAGGCCACGAACAGTGTGTCGATATTCCAAATCTACGTCGAAAATCATGGGTCCTAATCACACCTTTGACCAAACTAGCATTCCACTTCCAACACCCCATCTGCAGATCTCATCCCTGAACGGCAGTACATCGGGCAGCAGTGGCAGCGGGACTGACACCGCCCTCGTGTCCCCCAACCGTCCCGAGTCGAGTACAACCACAACCAAACAACACCAACAACAACAACGGTCATACCTGACGGCTGGTCACCCTGTGCCAGCTAATGTTTCATCGGATTGGTCCGATGGAGAGTATGACGATGAAGACATGCCACATTCGAAGGAAGAGGAGGAGGAGAAAATGAGACAGGTCGGTTTTGAGGGTGGCACGTTTGGGCTAATGGGGCCTATGCAGTAAATCTAGGCTCAATGCTCAGTTCAGTTCAGTTCCAGCCTGGGGCCTAGATTCAGGTGAGGTGTAAGCCTAAGCTTTAGCAAGAGACTGGGCTTTGCAACAAAGCCTCAGTGCATGGCTTCTCCTGAGCCTAGACTCAAACATAATGAGCTGCAGCTGGTCACATGTGTGACGGTACGGGTTGTGGCAGTAACGTTTTTGGATGTCGTGCATGGACCCTTGGTGCAGTTTCGCGATAATTTATTACCGAACTTTTGGAACGTTGCCCAATATGGAAGTTCTGTATAGTACGCAACCGTGGGCATTCGACCATACTGCTGTTATTGTGGCACTAACATTCCATTGGAATACAAAATTCTGACCACCCATCCTAATGTTGCAGGCCCAAACCAATCCGCACGTCAAGCCACCGTATTCCTACATTGCGTTAATCACCATGGCCATTCTCAACGCTCCTCAACGCAAGATGACATTGTCGCAAATCTGCGATTTCATCATGCAGAGATTCCCGTATTATCGCGACAAATTCCCGGCGTGGCAAAACAGCATCCGACATAATCTGTCGCTCAATGACTGCTTCCTCAAAGTGCCACGCGAACCCGGCAACCCCGGCAAAGGCAACTATTGGACGCTGGACCCCGCCAGTGAGGACATGTTTGACAACGGCAGTTTCCTGCGACGTCGAAAACGCTTCAAACGACCACAAATGGAGCTCGGGTTTGGTCCATTTGGTCCGATGTTTGCGGGTCCATTCGGGTTTGCCCCCATGCACGCCCCACCGCCGGGCATGCTGTTGGCCGGGCATCCCGGCGCTGTCATGCCACCGTTCTTCCCCGCAGGCGGACCACCTCCCGGTCATCCGGCCGCCATGATGGCCGCTGCGGCCGCCGCTGGCTTCCCGATGGCCGCCGGACATCCCGGTCTGCGTCCACCGGCAATCCCACCTCATGTCGCCTTGAGACTGCAGGCAACGGCCATGATGCAACCACGACCCGGGCTGTGGCTGCCGACCATGTCATCTGCTGGGGTTGGCGGGCCCCCTGCTGAGACAAGGACTAAAAACAACCCGACCTCAACAACCACGAGTAGTGGGGACTCGAGCGGGTGCAGTCCGACGGACAAGGATACCGCCACTGAACAACACTCACCAACAACAACACTGAACAACAACAACACCATCGATCATTGCAAGTTGCTGGCCGCGGTCGCACAACAACATGCCGCACGCGAACAACAGTTGCTCCTCAATATGAAACATCAGGGAACCAGGTCCGTCACACCCCCAGCCACAACAGAGGCCCCCGCTGCCGTTGTCACAGGGTCCAGGTCGAATTGATTGGTTTAGGGGTGATTATTTATACGTTTATTTTTGTTAGGATATGGAAATTTTTCGTCACTTTGAGGGTTTCCAACAGTACACGGTGATTTACTGCTGGATAATGTGTTCGATCAGGCATATAGGGTTTGAGACACCTTGTATAATTTAGTTCGGCGCACACACTACACCACGATTGAGATTATTCTGTAGATATGTACAGTAATTGTATTGGTCGCAGCTCTTTCAGCCGCTGGGAATCTTACTATTATTATATTATTTTTTGCGGTTTTATATTTTATTGATAATTGTGTGTTTCCAGTCCCGATGCTTATTGCTAATTTGTACAACTAATGTACTTGCCATGGCCATTACAACTTGCTTAATTGCCACTACAAATGCGCAACCCTGATCTCTCGTTCTATGAAACTTTTGCTTACATAATTTAGGTCCTGTGGATCACAACGGGGCTGATAACCGCATGGTGATCCGTTAAAAAATTTATAAATTTTGTTTTTACTACCGCAACTTTTGGTCCGATTTTTTGTTGGGTGTCCCTCCCACTCGTTTTCACCACACTTCGAGCTTACACGATATGCACGACAACGAGCATACATAATTTGGGTATATATTTTTAACAATGCTGCTAATTGTTTCTGTCTCTGTCTCAAATTTGTCACCAAAACACCATCACCACCGCCACTTCTGTATGTGTATTACTTCTGCATTTTTTGAC
>JASAMV010009232.1:0-18790 GCA_030248065.1 Rhynchonema sp. JSB1_4
CCTACATGCGATACCTGCAAAAACATGCATACGTTTATGTATAACAGTAGATTTACAGTGCCAGTTCTTAGTACTTCCCATATCTTCAGTTTCAAATGGATAACATTACTTTTCAACAACTGCAACAGCTCGTCAAGGCAGCCTTGACGCGGTTAAAACGTGTTTTAAAATTTCAAGTCAAGCAACAGAAGCAGTCTCCGTTTCAAGAATATCGAGTAGCAGTTCGCTATAAACTCAAATATGATCACATTGACGCAAAACTGCGATTTTTTGTGTCTTTTGGCGCTTATAACCGAACAGCACGCAGCCAATCAATCCCATTGCCTCAAACATCGAATGTGCGTGGGTGCATTACCGTGTCCGTGCCGTGTGTAGCTTAGTCTTTTGCTTTTAAATGGCAGCAATTTGCCACTAAAAATTTCCCGTTGCTACTAAAAGCGTCCTAGCCCCAAAAATACAAAACATTTGTTGTTTCTGCGCTCCGCGCTTCCTTCATTCTTTCTAAAATGGTCACAAATTGCGAGTTGGTGGAGTAACTGTGAGCTATGTAAGGTCGCCAAGAACACTTCACTCCCTGGCATTCGCATTTATTAATCGTTTAGTACTTGGCTTTTGAAATGAGAATTGGTGAGCACTCGCCTGCGTCATAAAAAACAGGAGATATCAAGCCAAATTCTTGAGCAAAAAGTGCTGCTTGAAGTTTCGCTTCATGATCACATTAGACAAAGGCAAAACTAAATCGACTCGCTTTTGTTCGTCAACCCTGCAGTGGACTTTTCGCCCCTCAGATTTATGGAGTCATGTACAAATGGCAAGATGAAAGTCAATAATTTTGCGCACTTAACGGGCAGTGCTGTAGTCTTTTTAGCAGCCGGTGTAATCGCCTGATTACACCGGACTAATGGGGTCCGACAACAACAAAAACACCGAAAAAATGGCCTTCAAAAGTTTGCAACTACAGATTAGACCCTGGTGTGCAGTAATACAAATGTCATGTCAAAAAGAAGGAAGAAATTTTATTCATAAAGTTCTTAATGTTTTGAGACTATACACATTTTTTGTAAAGGCGCATTTTGGTGCTTTGACATTTTGTTTGTGTGTCTTTGTTCCAGAGTGTGAATGTAGGGAAGGGATCAACTTTTATTTGGTTCGCGGTTTGACAGAAATACACGATTAGTAAATCAAAGCTATGTAAATTGCGTCTCAAAATTACATGAGTACCAAAGCCCAAGTCCCGAAGTTTGAAAACATCGCAAACAAGCAGGCAGCGCACACGCCTGCCTGCCTGCCTGTCTCTCACGTGGGAGCGCGTGCGGAATGCTTGGGTTGGGTCAAGAGAATGTCTGCTGTGGCTTGGTAAACTGCGGGCTAAAAGATTTCTCGACGGTTTTAAATGTACCAAACGCTTCTACACTTAACCATATTAAAATTATTGTATAATTGTTTTAGTGCCGCGAGTTGGCCTTAACAAAACTATTTGCCCTCGTAACGACTATGGTTCGGGAACGGTTTGTCCCGTCACGGCCTTTAGGGGTTTGAAGATCAAAAAGTATGCACATATGGTAGTGCACTGAACAATTGTGCGTATTTTGAGTCCAAATACAACGCTGTCAGATCTAACACGGGAAAGAAAATTAGAATTTAGTGTTCAGTGTCAGGCGGTGTACTGAAAAAATGGGAAATGCTGGGTTACGGTAGCAACATAAGCTGATATCGCAAACTAAGTTTGTGATTCGTTACTACACGTAAATAGCTTCACTTTTGTGCCAATATTTAAAAAATTGAGCCGATTCCTTATTTTGGCGCGGTCAGCACCTACGGATTACAGGCAATGTGTCATATAGTTCTCCATATTATACAATGTCCGTAATCAACTCAGTTTTAGCACCCACCAGCAACCAAGCCTTCGCAGCCAGAACGGTGCCTAATGTTCGGTTCAGGTACACGCCTCCGAGAGTGTCACCCAAAAAGATCTCCGCCCCTTCCGGTGAGTGGAACTTTGGGAATGTGATTCTGACGTTGTTCTAAAAGGAAAACTTCAGAAATACAATGTTTTATTTAAAAATTGGCTATTTTATAGATTAAACTTTTCATACCTGATCCTCATTCGCAAACACTTGCGCAATGAAAGCTGCTTGTTGATTCGTGAAACAATTGCTGCGCCACTCCAGACACACGTGTCTGCAAGAAAGCCGCATAGTGTTTCTCTCAAAGTTGGACTTCGCAAACTATTCCAAACAAGAATATCCAACTTTAAATCAACCTGTAGAACACTTTCGTTCCATTTATCCGCACAGCCACATTGTGTGCGGCGTACTGTATGAATTCGAGCACTTCCCGCGAGTGTTCCGGACGCAGAACCGAACCCTGATCTTTTGATGTCGCCATCACGAATATGCCTGTACGGCCGGGCACGCCTGAGTCCTTGCCTGAACGGGGAAGGTGGGATGATGCGAGCCTCTGTTGCTGGCAAGGGGATGCTGTTTTTATGTGTAAAATCATTTATTGGGATTTCACCTAACAGTAATACACCTGGACACAACCTCGTGGCCGATTCTGGGACGCAACGCTTGCCCACGCTGTAGTAAGACGGCGACAGCATCAAGAATGCCAAGCATTTTCGAAAAATAAATCAACTCGCAGACAATGCGAGAAATTCACGGACATCTTATTACCGGGATGAAAATTCTCGTCGGAGTTGGCCCAGTACTGCATCAACGTGTTCCGTTCGTGTTTGAATGGTGACTCCCTCGATGTGAATAGGTAATCGGCATCGCGTACGAATTCGAATCGAAAGAAGCCCAGAGATAATATCGACGTGATGAATATCGGACCTGAATCATGAGCAAATTGCACTGGTCTGGCTGGCTGATGTTTCATTATCTACATGGGTTGTTGATGTTCACTCCAAACGCCAGTAGGCGTGATGACAACACGCTAATTGCATGCCGGACAGGTGCGTGCACATTGTGTCAGTTGTTGTGCCGGTTTTTACACGCAGGTCGAAAACAACATTTAATTTGGCACACTTACCCAACAGAAACGGCAACGGTCTTTTGGCCACCACCAAACTGTATCGTCTGAACCAATAGGATAAGTGCTCATCCAGTGATACGCTGCGCGCCTTTAGCAGCCGTCGAAATACACTTTCCATCACGCGTGAGATCTGAAAGGATAAAAATACATTTTTTTTCGAAATAATCTGGGCTGGCTGCCTTTTTTTGTTGAGCCGTGTTTCATAAAGTACGCATTTCCCTTGACAACGTACGTATGTACGTACGCGAACAGCGAAACACTGCACGGCACTTGAATTGAAAACAGCAAAGGAAATGAAATTTTTTGATAAAACCTGATAAATAATAACAATAAAACAAACCTTGAATAAATGCGCTGGCAAATGACAAATATATTACGTCGGACTAGATTACATCACAAGAGCGATGTTTGACGAACTTGTATATGTATTTCAAAAAATAATAAATAAACAAAAAGTGGTTCAGCCGGGCTCAAGTGCTTGCATAATGACTGTTGTTAAATTGCTGTTGTTCTCATCATGATATCAAATAGAAGTTGAAGTGGCCTCTAGGCATGCGCACCTGAAAACAAACGCACGATAATTACCGTACATTGAGCATCCGATGAATAAATTTGAGGTTTCAAGTGGTGCTTCATGAAAATTAATATGAAAGGCACGTCTAAAACTAACAAAAAATCACGCCCACAACCAGGAGCTTCAAGAGCCCTTTATATTCCATGCAGACGCTTAATGGCTGCAGGAAAAACGTGTTCAAAAACACACTCGGTCGAAACATTTATTGCGGAAGTGATTTTTTCCTATTGATCCAAAAAATTGCACTTATGGTCTGTTCAGTGAAATCTAAATAACAAACAAGAGTGCTTTACAATTCATATTACGTAATATTATTCCGAACTAGCGTTCAAAAACTCTCGAACCGCCAACAGCCCTCTACTATTGGCCACACGAAAAAAACAAAGTTTTTAGTGTAGTTGGCGAATAAAAAAATAATTATGTTGTTAGTCCTCATTTGAGAACTTTGAAGTGTCTGTGCAATGTACTGAGTAGACATAAGAATACATACTTGTTATCACGAACTGGTTAAGAAATGCATTGTTTGAAGGCCCACTTGAAAAGATCTTGGATTCCAGGCAATATTCGCCGCAACTTTCAACAATAAAGATTGCCCAAAAATTAGCCCGTCCTGGTGAGTTGAGTCACTGAGTCTTTTCCGAGGGTGCAAAATCAATGAAACGACCACGCGAAATAAAAAGAAGCACATCACGCGAGTGTATGCGGTGTAAATGGAAAAAGAGATAAATTTTGACTGACGGAAAATGTAATCCAGTCGTGTTACTACACTAACAATCAATCAAGGTTATTGGGTTCGAAATTTTATTTGGTGATTAAGATACTCGGTTTACAGCGTGACCCAACAAGTTCATTCCTTCTCAAGATAAAGGTGATTAATTGCGCATCAACAGACACGAGTGCGCAAACATAATACTAACCTTGACTTGACATTTGAGATCGAAAGATCAAGTTTAGACCAAAGACCAAGTTTAGGGTCCGATTGAATCCTGATCTCTCAAACTTATACTAAGATGTGGGTTGAAGTTAGATTTCCCAAGGGCTCTAGCTTCGAACGAATATTTATTTCATAACTAATATAAAACATCATCGCAACAAAAATGGAAATTCAAAACGCGCTAAATGATGTTCGTGATATGCCCTGACATCGAAAATAAGGGATGTGCAGCGATAATAGCGCCTAATCGTTCTAAATAACCACATTGTATGATGTGACCATTGACCCGTGACAAAATCCACACCTAACCCCACGCAGCTGTCTGTCACCTGATAAAAATTTGTCATTTTAGTCGTCACGACATTACTTCTTTTTCAAAATGTTTGATGCTCCAACATGTCATGACAAAAATCATGCAAAAATAATTGTTTTATATGCTGTTTAGCAGATGCAGCGCAGGCGGTTTTGAACAGATCAACAGCAAACAAAACAAAATGTGGAATGTGCAAGTGTTGTTGTTGCTAAATAAACACAACATGAAGTAAAACATGGAATCACCTGCACCATCATAATCTCTGTCTGAGTGTGATAAATAAATAAAAATGTGGTATTTATTCACAGAATCAACGTTTTGGGCCGGTTTTTTCTAGGCAGCACACGTTTACGTGCAGGTGCGGCTGGACAACCAGTTTGGGAAACACGCGTGTTTTTGATTGTCGGTCAACATTTATGACAAATCATGATTTCTTTTATCATTTTTCGATAAATAGCAAAATATTGATTGATGTTTGTAAGCAAGCATGTCCTTTTTGGTCCTTTGAGGAATGAAAATGAATTTCGAGATTTTTTTTGAACGAAATCACTGCCGGTGGTGGCAAACTGCCATAACGCTGCGGCCTGCTCCTGCACTGCAGTCCCGTGACAATGTAATATCACTATGCACTGGCGGACATTTCCAAAAAACATTTTTTTACCAAAAAGTTTTATGAGCAGACAGAAACTAATGGAAGGCCGGTACATTTTCAACATGCCTTAGGTAGAGTTAACTGGTTTTCAAATGCATGCGTCTCTGGCCTGAATGACTAACTGACTACACGCACTGCGCTAACGTAGTGATCCCAAACGGATTTTCAATTTCACTGGCCTAGATTCGCAGCGTTTAGATTCGGATGTCCGCAAAAATAAGCATGAAAAAGGAAAACGGGTCAACTAATAGCGAACTACATACCGGTTTCACAGATACTGAACAGGGTCGGTGTTACAAAAAATAAAAATGATAGGTGCCCAAAACATAAAACATAACCCGTGGACTTTTCGAAGGTACTATCTGAATCCAGCTAAAAATTTATCAGAAAAATATATATTTCCAGCGCACAAGTTGCCAGGTGAACTAGATCTACTGTAGACAAGTGGAAAAACGCACTGGAGTACATAGCTCTAAAACGAGGTTGCGATGTGAGTGAAAAATGATCATGTTTTCAACGCAAACTAAGTCTAAAATCGCACCCAAGATAATTGCCGAGTAACTCAAGGTTAATGTCAACTTGCGCCTCTAAGTGCAATAATTTATTATACCAAGTCACATACGAAAGATGCACCCAAGCGGCAAACAGCTCCATCTCAGCATTTTGAGTAAGGTGTTTTTTCGACACCATTTTATTTTTTTGAGTTAATGGATTTTCCGAGTATTAACCCCAGTCTGAAACCTTCTGAAGTGATGCTGGTTTTTTCCATTTCGCATACACGATTACTATGTTTTCTGCGGAGAACGGGGTTCAACAGAGCAGCTGCTTTTTCAATTTCATATGGAATTACGAATTTCGTCAAACACATTGGTATAATAAAGTTAAATTTTCAGGTGTGGCGAGTTTCCTTTTCAAGCCATTTATAATTGCAACAGTTTCCGTCAAAAATCACATAAAAACATGTGTGTGACATCGAGTCCATTCATGTTGCTACATTCTGTCGAAAACCAATTCAGGAACTTTCTTTTTCAACCAATTTTCATTCAAATGAAGAAATAAAATATATAATAATGTATATTATACACATAACGTAACTTCTCAACAAAATAAAGTGCCATATTATGATTTATTTATGTATATGTACATTCATGGTATAGGTAAGTAGCAATCCATAGATGGGCAGTAATTGGGTCCATGAGAATCTGGTTCTCAAACAGGGACCCTGAAACCTACCAACTATGGTACATTAACTACCGACACATCGTTTATTATATACAAATCACACGGAAACCTGGACCCATTTTTTGTTGCAGAAATTCATACTCTCCCCAAACTATTCGATATAAAAATTATGTTGACTGAAATCAAGAAAAGGCGGAAAACATCCGCAAAAACGAAAGAGAGAAGCCGTTGCATGGATTTTAATAGAAGAAATGTAAATAAATAAAGGCAAACTACACAACAAACAATAAAAACAAAAAACACCAAAAACAAAATACATCGCAGCCCGAACGAGCCAGATACATAGGATCAGGCCACCAGACACAAAAGCACAGGAAAATGCATTGTAATCACACCAGAGCAATGGACAAATTCAATGAAAATGATCAAGAATGATATTATGTATAATGCAGCGGATGGGTAATACAGATGTCTTGATTAAATATGTATATTTTCGAGTGAAGATTGCAGAATTAAATGAACTAGAATTAGTGAACACATACTTAACGAAAACCCGTACATTTACTTACTGATAGAATATAAAAAATCCACTGATATTTTAGCTCAAAGTTACAAAAAAGAACAAAATAAACGTGGAATAACGAGGTTAACTTTGCAATACAATCATGGCGGGACTTGAACATTAAAAAATACAACAACTTCAGTTGATAAGTGAAGCTTCAACAAAATACCTATGCATGATCAGCTGCATAACTTGCGAACTTATGCTCAAACAAAGGGTGAAACAACATCATCGCTGGCAATTTTCACCCAAAACTTGAGCATTTCGTAGCAGAAATTTGGAACAGAAACATTAACAATAACTTTGTACAAATATGGCCAGGCTTCTGCGTATGTATACGTTTAGTACGACGTGTGACAGTCAAGGCAGATATACTGTAACTTGTTTCATATACAAGGGCACAAAAATCTTGGACAAAAGAATGACTAAGTTTGAATACACACAATTCTAACGGACACCACTATACATCACCAAGTAGAATTAAGGAATACTAAAACAATAAGCAAAATCAGCTAGTACATTTCAAGCTAGATGGCATGCACATAAAAGAGGCAATATACGTGTTTTGTACATAACTAATGGTGATAAAAAATTTGCAATATATACATGCATATCGAACTGTGACTTACGAAGCGAAACAAAAAGACCCAGAGATTAAGAAAGTACACATGTATCAGCCAACAAAAACTTAAATAATTCAAAAGCCTATAAGTCAAACAAAACATGCATGAAAAGAAACCACAATGCGGAGGATTTCCAAAATACACCCACAACGAGCATATATGTAGACACATCATATCAGATAGGATGACCCAAAAGTAATACCACAATATTTACATACCAGCAAGGTACCGGTTGGACAATTCACACAGTTTCGTTCGACGTTTGAGCGTTCACAAATGACCAAATTTAAAATTACAATATTTGTCAACTTTTGCCACGGGTTCATCTTTCCAAGCGCACAGTCATATGCATTGCCTTCTGTGAAACATCAGCTGGCCATTTGCGCAATTCGACGCCCAGACCAGCTGCTGTTTCAAAGTGAGCAGAACGCTTTTTTCTCAAAAGTTCCAATGCAACGACTGCGCTGCGTCCCACACTGTTACGGATTCAAAATCTCGACCTCGACATTCCAATCAACCAATCAGCACAACTGGTGTCAAGTTCAAAATTCAAATCACCAATCCAACGTCGTCATCACTCAGTTCATCATCGCCGCATTCCCCATAGCATTCTTCGGCCTTCATAAAGTACTGATTCGCCAGCTTGCCTTTCATCGCCTCCATTGCGGCCTCGGCTGCCTCGTTATATAGATCACCTGTGAAACATCAGGTAATTGTGGTGCATTTACTTTGGCTGTATTTCTATTTGAGACTTTTTTGACGTTGTAGACTAGTGCATCCGGATTGGCTGTTCCCATAACTTGATGACCTTATATTCACGGTTCAAAACATTTGCCTGGCGTCTGGTTACTGCTGTTCAAAAAAAACACGCACAGATTTTTGAGAGAAAATTTTCTTCGAAACAAATGTTTCCGAACACGCAGAATGTGAGTGACATTTTGGTGTTTATTTCGTGTTGCCCTGGTTTTGTATTTCATTGTCATTCCCGTAACTTTGACATACTGGGTTGTATTTATTTTCATATCCAATTCCACACCCGGTCTTGTAATTGGGTTTCTTGCACTCAAAGCTGCTGGTTAACAACCCTTCGACCGCGCTTGATCTAGGGGGGAGGTCTCGACCCCTAACTTGCGGAGCTTAAAAAAAGGCCCAAAAAAAAAACGCACAAAAAACACAAAAAAAAAGGGGGGGCTCCTGAAACCTTTTTTTTTTTTAACCACAACGGCGGGCACACAACTACCTATGCCGCCCGCGCCCCCCCCACCACGGTGGGTGCTGCCGCCCCCCCCCCAACAACTTTGAACCAGCCTATTCGTGTCACAGCAGCGTTTCAAATTTTTTCGGTTTTTTTTCACCAGGGGCAAACTTTAACGTGGCCGTGAAACATCAGGAAGCAACCAATCGGCTCGCCAGATTAGGGTCGAGTAACACGATGTCCAAACTTTGTTTATATATACTACCCCCCAAGATCAAGCGCGGTCGAAGGGTTGTTGACCAGCAGCTTTAACCTTCTTCCATTATGCATTAGACGCAACATAACAAACCAGTCCAGCAACCAGCCAGCCCAACAACAACATCAGCCACAAGACCTACCAGCTTTCTTCGGGTCCTTTGTCAAATACGGTCCACCATGCGCGTAAATCTCGGCCAACTTGGCCAGGATCATATGTCTGGGATGCGACTCTGTCGTACTGTCGTACTGATGTTGGTCGCCGTCCTCCGCCGTGTCCATGGCGCGATCGAGAGCGTCCAGTGACCGCTCGTACCAGTGCACGGCGCGTTGATAGGATTGCTCGCTGAAGAGGAATGCGATGAAATTCTGATGTTCTCTGATGAATTGTTACAAAATTTTCGCTTCGTTTCAAACTTTTGCTCAACTATGCCAGATTGATCATAATTCAGGGGCGGATCCAGAGAAGCCCACAGGGGCCATGGCCACCCAGTTTGGTCAAACTGGACCCTGAAGGGGGCACCGTATCGGAAAGAAGGAAAAAGAACACCTATAGTCCGACAACAACTAACGCAGAATTTATGGCAGTCAAACTGCCAGATCCGTAAAGCGGAAAATGGGCGCTCTCGCTTCAGACATGAAAATTGGAATGGTTCGACTAGGGTTACGGTAGCAAGCAAAAAACCGCGAAAGAAAGAAAGAGAAAAAGAGGTCGCCAAAGCATGAATTTTTCTGCATAACGACACAAAAGGTAATCATAGGAACTGGCTGCCAGCCAATAATTAAAAAAACTTTTTGAAGGCACCGAAGCGTTGAATAAGCGGAGTCTGAAGTTGAAGAAGAAAGAAAAGAAAAGAATGTCTGCGAACTTCCAGTCTAAAACCGGGCAAGCTTATCACAGGATTTTCCGCTTTACCAATCAGGCAGTGTGGCAACAAAAAATGAAGAAACAACATCCAACCCAAAAACATATTTTACACTGACCGATCATGACCCAATCGTTTCCTATCGCCCGTCTCATACGCCTCGGCCATGTAGAGCATCGCCATCCGATCGCCCAATTCGGCCGCCGTCTGCATATGATCGACGCCGATGTCGATGTTGTCCGCCTCTTCCTCTTCGTCGTCGTCATCCGTCTGTAAACGATCAATTATCGATTGGTTGTTGATTCGTATTGATTTACAGTTCTTTTTTGGAAATTTTTGGTTCATTTGCGAACCAAAAGAAATTCGGTGGAGGATTGAAATACTAACACAAAACATGCAAGCTCGTCAACGCATGAAACATAAGCAAATACGGAACGTGACAACATGAAACAAGATTATGAACAACAACACGATTATGTGGACACAAGTTCCAAACGCCTTTGAAACCTTCCCAAAAAACAGCAACCGGGTCTGTGCGCCTTTTAGTTCCAAAATGCGACAACTTTCAAAGCAATCGATGCACAAGGTCATCGTCAATACAAATGTGTGAAGACGCATTCCAAAATCCAGATTCACTCTCCGAAATTCGGGCCCGACGAAATTTCGGGCCAACCAAAGAGATCGGCCAACACCAGAGACGAGAAAACCTGGCCGCGCCAGAATTCGGGCCTAAATCCCCTGCGCCCGAAAAGGACCTCAGCACGAAGTCGCAAAAGTTCCAAACACCTTGAACACAAATTGCCGTCCACCCAACCTCCAACGTAAAGTCCTTTAACAGCTCATGGTCCATCTTCAAGTAGATCTGTGCCATTGTGATCACGGCCTCGACCACGTCGCATTTGGCAGCGATGTCAAGGTGAAACCAGGCAGCACTACGATCATACTCACTACTGCCTTCGTCTTTGACGAAACGACACAGTTCGTGGTAACGCGCCAGATCGAGGTGGATCTAGAACAACAGTAGACTTTGCTTTTGTTTATGTTTCGAAACATTTATTGTGAATCTAAGCCTGTTGATTTTATCTTCCTTTGGGCGCGGCCATGCAAATGCGGGCGCGGGTCGCGGGTCAGAAAAATATTCTATGTTTTCGACCCGCTCCGCGTTTGCATGGCCGCACTTGCGGGCGCGGGTCGCGGGTCAGAAAAATGTTCTATGTCCCAGACCCGCGCCCGCGTTTGCATGGCCGCACTTGCGGGCGCGGGTTACTCGAAACATTTCTTTGGCTGGGCTTATAGCGCGTGAAAACTATAGTTTTAAAGCAGACGAACTGTTTAGTCTAGTCGCCACAATAAATTCTGTTCTTTAGTGCAGTGCATTATGCCGGCTGTTGGCCAGAGAGTGATGTTTAAAGGGGAAATTGCACATTCCTAATCGCCCTTCAAACTTTGCAAGTGCTTAGACTGCAGTCTGGGCATCACAAAACTCAAATTATTTAGTATGAATTTGCTAAGATGCATCCATGAGATGCAGTTAAAAAGGAACCGCCGGGAAGAAAATTTGCCGCGGACCGGCCGAATTTCTACCTGCACATTCAGGGTTTCAAGGTGGCCGTCGAAAACCCCGAAAAAAAAAACCCCGAAAAAAAAACCCCGAAACGGAAAACACCGAAAAAAAACCCCGAAAATGAAAAACCCCGAAAATAAAACCCCGAAAACGAAAAACCCCGAAAAAAGTCCGAAAAATAAAAAATGTCAGGGATGAAAAAAAATCTCGTTAGAGGTGGGTATTCATGTCGCTCGTGACCCACGAGTGAAACATCACCCCTACACTTGATAAATTGGCTTCGGATCAGACTTGAACCTAGACTTGGGCTTAGGCTTGTTCATAGGCTTAGGCTTAGGCTACCAGCCAGGAAGACATGTCCATATGAAGAAAACATCCACAAATGTACAGCTGCGCAGGCTTTCTTTCAGGGTTAGGCTTAGGCTTAGGCTGCCAGCCAGGAAGACCTGTCCATTTGAAGAAAACTTCCACAAAAACCTAACTGCTCAGGCTTTCCTTCAGGGTTAGGCTTAGGCTTAGGCTGCCAGCCAGGAAGACCTGGCCACATGAAGAAGGCAACATCCACAAAAGTTTAACGGAATAGGCCTTCATTCAGGGTTAGGCTTAGGCTTAGGCTGCCAGCCAGGAAGACATGAACAAAGGAGAATTACCTAACTTGTGCCCGAACTGTACCAGTGCCCATTTTTTGGTGCACGAACGACATGAATACTCTTCTCTAACAAAAAGAATTGTTTTCCACACATTTTACATTTTTCGGGGTTTTTCGTTTTCGGGGTTTTTTTTCGGGGTTTTTCGTTTTCGGGGTTTTATTTTCGGGGTTTTTATTTTTCGGGGTTTTTTTTTTCGGCGTTTTTTTTCGGGGTTTTTTTTCGGGGTTTTCGACCCCACCCGGTTTCAAATGGTCTCGACGCGATCTGCTAATGTTTGCGTCAGAACAAAATGTTTCAGCCCGCTCGCCACGCTGGTTGCACGGGCGATGCCGCACGCAATGAAAGAGAATGACGAAAATTTTCGAAATTTCTTTTGCGAGATGTGGCAAGTTGGCTGGTGCACCATGGAACATTTTGTTCTGACGCAAATATTAGCAGATCGCGTCGAGACCATTTGAAACCCTGAATGCGCAGGTAGAAATTCGGCCGGTCCGCGGCGAATTTTCTTCCCGGCGGTTCCTCTTTATTTGCATCTTGTGGTTGCACGTCTGAGAATTGGCAACAAGTGATTTGACTTTTGTGATGTCCAAACTGTTATCTAAGCCCTTGTAAAGTTTGAAGGGCGAAAAGGAATGTGCAATTTCCCCTTTAAGCCTTCCCTGTTGCCTGCCACCAATATCATGAAACATTCCCACGTGCGCGTGTTCTTATTGTGTGTGTTTTGCTGTGATACGTGTCAGTTGGGCTGTGGTTGGTTTGTGAGCTGGCATATTTACGTGGCTGCTGGCGATAACGTGTTGTTTAGTGAACGTCGTGTGGTTTTTGGGTTTATTACTGGGGCTTTAGGGTTTCGGGGTCATATTGCAGAAACAAAGAAATAATACACACATCACCAACTCAACAAAACTTCGAACTCTACGGTAGGAACATCACACTGAAACTAAGTGCGAAAAATTGAAAATGTGAGCATCAAATGTCACAATAACTATAAAACCATGATTTGTAGGTGGTGGCTCTGAAGAGGGCCGTTGGGTTAGGGATAAATGGACCGAAGTCCAAGGGTTCAGCGGCTACACATTCTCGTCATCGAAGTTGCGGTTGTGCAGACGCCGATCTAACAATGCCCCTCGGCATCCAACAAGCGGACGGTTGTGCAGCGGGTGGCGTTTTGAGCCAATTTCGTCATGACGGATGGATTCGGTCATCGCGCACGAACACGGGCAGACTGCGACCGTGGAAATGGGCGACCGGCAGCTGACACACAAACAAATACAGCTGATTAAATATACCACTGCGAGTGCATGTATGCGGCGTAGGCTAGACGACGCTGATTGGTTCACTTCTGCGTGCTACAACACATTCTAGTTCCCACATAGTGCACGTGCACGACCACGCCCGTGCCACCCAAATGCAGTCAAACTAATTCACACAACCACTTGCTTCATAACTGCTTGTTGCATTCAAACAAAATCAATTAAACAAAAAGTGTTCAAGGTGCGCTTCACGAGTTTTTGTTACAATATAAAAAACAACCAATTGATTTCCTTGCGACTGGACTAAGAATAGTTCACCTGCTTTAAAACTCTACAGTTTTCGCGCGCTACAAGCCCAGCCAAAGAAATGTTTCGAGTGACCCGCGACCCGCACCCGCAAGTGCGGCCATGCAAACGCGGAGCGGGTCTGGGACATAGAATATTTTTCTGACCCGCGACCGCAAGTGCGGCCATGCAAACGCGGAGCGGGTCTGGGACATAGAATATTTTTATGACCCGCGACCCGCGCCCGCAAGTGCGGCCATGCAAACGCGGAGCGGGTCTAAAACATAGAATATTTTTCTGACCCGCGACCCGCGCCCGCGTTTGCATGGCCGCGCCCTTTAGGAGATAACACGATTAAATGTACAGTATATCAGGGCTCATTATGCACTCGCGTAGATTCTCAAAAATGGCGGCATATTAAAAAAGCTAGCTTGTAGTTGAAAGCGAGTTCCCTAAAATATCTCCTGATCATACATGTTGAATTAGTGACTCGGTCGGGGCGTGCGAAGTGCAGCCCTCCAAATGAGGCGTGCGAAAGACAAATTGCGTCAAATGAGGCGTGCGACGTACAGTGAGGCGTGCGAAAGACATCCGACACAAAATGAGGCGTGCGACGTACAATGAGGCGTGCGAAAGACAAACAGCGTCAAATGAGGCGTGCGACGTACAGTGAGGCGTGCCAAGTACACTGCGGCGTGCCAAAGTCAGCCAAGATGAGGCGTGCGAAAGACAACCGACACAAAATCAGGCGTGCGACGTACAGTGAGGCGTGCGAAAGACATCCGAAGTCAAATGAGGCGTGCGAAAGACATCCGACGCCAAATGAGGCGTGCGAAAGACATCAGACGTCAGATGAGGCGCGCGAAAGACGTATGACATCAATTGAGGCGTGCGAAAGACACACCCACTTCAAATGAGGCGTGCGAAAGACACCCCCACTTCAAATGAGGCGTGCGAAAGTCACCCCACTTCAAATGAGGCGTGCCAAGTTCATTCGTGTATTATGTACCACTGACATCCGCAGTGGCTTGTACCATGCTGATATATGATGCGGCGTACCAAGTACGTTTAGATTGAGGCGTGCGAAGTACATCGGACGTCAAATGAGGCGTGCGAAGTTCGGATTTTCGAAACTCGCTTGTAAAGGCTCGTGGAGCGATTCTGAAATCAGTTCTGGAATCGATTCATTTTTGCGTGGTTTATACTTTTTTTAAATTAATTGAAGTCCTTAATTGACTCCGGAATTTAATTCGGAATCAACAAAATCACCGATCGATCGGTCACCGCCGATCCGGATCAGCGACCGTTGCTTGCGGTGCTGTTCTTATATATGCATTTGGCGAAACATTTTTGCCCGTCAGTGCACTAGTGTATTGGAGAATTTTAGTCTGCTGAAGTTCGATCAGTTGTCAGAACACAGTCTAAACATCGCCGTGGACGTCCACAAACATGCGAGTTGAAGCGTGCAATGTACATTGAGGCGTGCGAGGCACAAAACAAATGTTACATCGCATACTGTTGTCGTTTTTGTCTCACTGTACATTGCGCGCCGCAAGTGTATTTCGCAGGCACAATATATGTTGTTGTTTATGTTCATAGCAAGTTTTGAACGGTATTCTGCAGCCCAATCGAGGATTTTCACTCTAAAAGTCGCCAACACACTAGTGCACTGACGGGCAAAAATGTTTCGCCAAATGCATATATAAGAGCAGCACCGCAAGCAACGGTCGCTGATCCGGATCGGCGGTGATCGATCGATCGGTAATTTTTTGATTCCGAATTAAATTCCGGAAACAATTAAGGACTTCAATTAATTAAAAAAAGTATAAACCACCCAAAAATGAATAGATTCCAGAACTGATTTCAGAATCGCTCTACGAGCCTTTACAAGCGACTTTCGAAAATCCGAACTTCGCACGCCTCATTTGACGTCCGATGTACTTCGCACGCCTCATTCTAAACGTACTTGGTACGCCGCATCATATATCAGCATGGTACAAGCCACTGCAGATGTCAGTGGTACATATTACACGAATGAACTTGGCACGCCTCATTTGAAGCGGGGTGACTTTCGCACGCCTCATTTGAAGTGGGGGTGACTTTCGCACGCCTCATTTGAAATGGGTGTGTCTTTCGCACGCCTCAATTAATGTCATACGTCTTTTGCGCGCCTCATCTTACGCCTGATGTCTTTCGCACGCCTCATTTGGCGTCGGATGTCTTTCGCACGCCTCACTGTACGTCGCACGCCTCATTTTGTGTCGGTTGTCTTTCGCACGCCTCATCTTGGCTGACTTTGGCACGCCGCAGTGTACTTGGCACGCCTCACTGTACGTCGCACGCCTCATTTGACGCTGTTTGTCTTTCGCACGCCTCACTGTACGTCGCACGCCTCATTTTGTGTCGGATGTCTTTCGCACGCCTCACTGTACGTCGCACGCCTCATTTGACGCAATTTGTCTTTTGCACGCCTCATTTGAAGGGCTGTACTTCGCACGCCTCCAACCGAGTCACGCTTAAGTACTAACCGAGTCACTAATTCAACATGTATGCTCCTGATGTAGTTTGACTTGCATCAGCTATTGTGTGCCTGGCCTGTGTACTTGTTTATCACTCATTCACATCGCAGACCACGCCAGCCCAATTATTCATAAGGAGTCATATTTCAACACTTTCAAAACATGTGCAGTTGCTGCTTAATTTCCAGGCACAATTCTGTTTTAAAACCCCTCTTCAAGCGCTCCATTTACCATATCACAGGCCAGGTAAAATCGGGTATTTGTGTCCCATACACAGCGGACACGCATTTCCTCAGGCATGAACAATCAGTTTTTTGCCAAGATCATGTGACATGGACAGCAGTGCAAACAACGCCATCTCCGTTTGCTTGCGATGAATATTTGATGTGATGATGATTTATCTTGCCGCTTGATCTAACCTTGACCATGTAAACAGCTACGTAAAGATGTTTCTGGCAAAAAAGACTCAGCTGTTATTTTGGCGCTCAAAAACACACGCGTGTTTTTGAAACTGTGCGTCACATGTTCATTGTCGTTTGCGATTCTCAAATATGATTTCAAAATTTGTGATTTTAAAATTATCCCTCATCCTCCGGGCAATGATTTTTGACTACCTCGCAAAACAGGGCAAGCACGCGCCGCGCCGTAAACAAATTGTAAACAGAAAACCTGATTTTTTTTAAATTTTATATTTCACAACAAAACACATGCGTTTTTTCTCAACAGATACAACAGTCAATAGATGAGTACTATTATTTGAGTGCACCACAAAAGCACTGGTCATCGGAGCGAAGAGTGTCTGTTTACACTAGGGTTAGAGGTCGGGGGGGGGGGGGGGGGGTACCCGACACCCGACATCTGAAAATACCCGACACCCGACATTTGAGAAAAAAAGCCGACACCCGACACCCGACAGTTCCAAAAAAACCCGACACCCGACATCTAGTTTTTGGAAAAAACCCGACACTCGACACCTGTTTTTGGACCAAAAACAGGCAAGTTTTTGCTCCTTCGCACTATTAGTGCAATTTTTTGGATCAAGTGACTGAATTCAAGTATTTTCACACAAAATAAACACCAAAATGACACATTCTGCGTCTTCGGAAACATTCGGTTCGAAGAAAATTTTCTCTCAAAATTCTTTTCTCGGCAAAACTGATGTTTTGAACCGTAAGTGTCGGGTGTCGGCTGTCGGGCGTCGGGTCCAAAAAAACCCGACACCCGACACCTGGAGGCACCCGACACCCGACACCCGACACCTACACTTTTTTGGCACCCGACACCCGACACCTACACTTTTTTGGCACCCGACACCCGACACCTACACTTTTTTGGCACCCGACACCCGACACCCGGCACCCGGCACCCGACACCCGACACCTCTCTAACCCTAGTTTACACTACTGATCACTTTGTTGCCGACTTTTTGCCTGGTTTGTAACTTAGTTGTCGGCACAGCAGAGCAATGTTTTAAAAGCCGTTTGAAGCGAGCGTAGAATTCGAACAGAATGTAGGCAAAAGAGCTGAATTAGGCGAGAAAATAACGTTACAAAACGTCCAATAACTTCTTTTTACGTGCATACTGTACATGTTTGGTGGATTTTGCCATGAGATGGCGAAGTTCCTCCCGACTTGATGAAGAATGGATACTGACAGCCAACCCCTCATCAATCCCATTTGTATACTCGAAGAAGCAGCATTCAATCAGACAAACAGCGATCACCAATAAGGGCAAACACAGCATAGATCACCACGCAAACACGCAAAAACGCAGTGCGGCTAGTTACAATGTCACAACACGTACGTGCGCAAACACGCACAGCTTTGGCAGGTTATCAGTTCCCGCATATCTTCTTCTGCCTAACCCCGTTTTATCGGTGGTAGTTTTGGCGTTTATAGTCCAACGCTCAGTGTTCCCAAAGTAAACACATACTACAATATTATTGTTGTTGTTACAGTCAAGAGAAAGCAGCTTGTGCTTTGTCAAAATAAACGCGGAAGCGTACTATAACGTACCATACGTGGTCCCCGTTTGGCAACTGCTACATTCTATTAGCAAAATTTTGACACGAAAGGTTATGTTGAGAACGTTGTGAAATTTCCCCTCAAAATGCACGTAACACGTATAATAACACGCTTTCCATATTTCGTACAGCACAACATACTCGCATAAGAGGTGTGGGTGTCAGCCACTATGCCGAACAGAAATTTCCGTGAAATAAACGAAATAGAGCTCCCCCGCTTTCTATATAACCATCAGTTAGCATTACAGCAAACTGCAGTTCATATGTAGCCGCAACATTGAACTTGCAATGGGGGTTCATTTA
>JASAMV010009234.1:0-18674 GCA_030248065.1 Rhynchonema sp. JSB1_4
GTCCAACCCGATCACCAAGCTGGATCAGTATTGTATAACGACATTACACGGAAAACTGTTTGACCGCCAAATGGTGGCTCAATTGAATTGAACTGCCCATCAATGAGCTAACCTGTGACACCAAGCCAGCCCAGTATCAGAAAGTATCTGAGTTGCAATCCATTTGAAGCAGCCTGCTTTTGCTTTCGCTTGTCGTGTCGACTGACAGCCATGTTCATAACGCTCTCAGGGACCCCAACCCCGAGGGGACATCCAGCGGTATCCTGTGAAACAAGTCTTATTGTTCGCGTGCACACTCATTCGCGATACAGTCCATCCTTTTATAGAGTTACAAGTCCGTCGTTTTCGATCAGTTCAAGCCTATCGTTATTTGACGGTTAACTACAGGTTGGGAACAGCAAAATAACGTCATAAAAGTTAAAAAAGCGCGGCGGTGGGTTTGTAGTTCTCATTAAAATTATAAAACGGAGAATGATCAGATTTTCACCTTTGAGAGAACTTCGGCGTTGTTATTTGGGTCTCTTGGGTTCAAGGTTGTAGTTTGATAGACGGAAGCTGTCGATAATTTTATTGTGATGCTTGTGTTCAGGAGCGGTTTAAAGGTTGTTGTTGGAAGCTGACACTGGCAAACAGCGTGTCGATGACTGACTCAGATTTCAAGTTGAAAGAAGAAGTCAGTTGATGTCGATGGTTTGCAGTCAAAGAATGAATGAATAAAGTGGAAAATCCTTCATATTTATAGCTGCTTCGGATTGGAAAGCCCCCGGTCACACGGTTACGGTTCCGAGGAGAAAATACTTCGCATGTTGGGGTTTCGGAATGGCAGTTGAAAATTGAAAAAAAACATGCGAAACATTCTCTCCAGAAAATGTGTACTAATTCTGGCGGTACAAATACGATCTAAAATGTTTCGTGTGTTCAGGTTTCGGGTTTCGGGTCTATCTGTAAGTGCCGTTAGGCAGGTGGTTAAAGTTTTGCTTAGGCTTACACTTGCAGTCACAGGCTTGAACTTATTCTCCAGCCTGAGGCTGAGCAATGGTTAACCGGTTAGGTCCATGCGTAAACACTGTGTCACACTTAAGACTTTGTTTTCAGGAGGCTCCCATTTAGGCCTGGACTTAGGCTTGGCCCCATACTTACAAGCAACACCACATTGAACGACAACTGGTTTCAACAACGACCCAGTGCATGTGTAAAACTTGGAAAGTGGGGCCAGCCTGGGGTTGTTTGTGGTCAAATCGTCCTCTGAAGCATCCTCCACTGCGCAATACCAGAGAGAATTTTTAGTTTTGTCTGTGGTTCAAGATTGACTAATTATTCAGGAAATCCACCCGTTTTGTGTGTGCTTAAGCATAGTCCCCATGTAAGACTTAGCTCTGTTTCAAGCTTAGGATTAGGCTTTGGCTTGCTTTTCGGCTTTGGCTTAGGCTTAGGCACACGCCTTAATCAAAAAAAACACACAGCCACGACGAAAAACGGCTGTATCTCTCGTGGACGCGTGCTCGATCGGGTGGATTTCCGCTACCTAAGTTAGTCGCTCGTTGTGGTTCTGCCTAGAGGCTGTGTTGGAGTTGGAGATGGGGTGGGGGCACTGTAGTGGCTGGGGGGGGGGGTTGGGGGGGATTCCCCCCTAAGGGGTATATCTACGAGTCAACCCTTAGGGGAGGGATGGGGGGGAAGGGTATCTATTTAGGAGCCAACCCCAAAGGGTATACTGTCGAGTAAGTAGATTTATGGTTTTCAAAGGCAAAAATAGGTGTTTTTCGACCTCGGGACCCCCAAAAATCGCGCGCTGGGGTATCTTGGGCAGTGGTGTCGTTGGGAAATCAAAAAGTCAGGATACCGGATACCCAAAATCCAAAATTTTCGGATACCGGATACCCCAAAATGAAAAATCTCGGATACCAGGGGGGGGTTGCTCTCTAAAATAAAAAATCTCGGATACCCAGGGGGGGGTTTGTTCAAAAAAGGTCAAATTTTTTAGAGGAAAATCGAGCAAAATCGGTGTTGAAAGCGCAAAAAATGGTCATTTTGGGGGTAATGCTTGCGCCAGCAAGCGATTTTCGAGCATGGTGGTAAAAATGGACGATTTTTACGGTTTCGGAAAAATTTAGAGTAGGATACCCCTGGAGCAAAAAGTCAGGATACCGGATACCCCTGGGTGAAAAAATCAAGATACCGGATACCGGATACTAGGGGGTTGGGCCCCCCCCCCTTCCCCAACGACACCACTGATCTTGGGTAGCCTCTGGGGGGGGGGGGGGGTATCTAAGTCCAAAACCTTCCCCCCTAGGGTATCTTGGGTCGATTGGCCTGCCACCACACTGGGTGGGGGTAGCCTCCCCAGTACAGTAGGTATCCCATCGCCTGGTACAGTAGGCAGTGTAGTGGCAGGCCCAGTGGAGGTCAGTATGATGCGGGGTTGCGACCGGAAGCGTGAGAGGTATGATTTTGGTCACCCAAAAAGGCGAAAAAACACCGTTTTTGTGATACAATTTTGGCCAAAAATTGAGGTAAAAATAGTACTTTTCAAAATTTTCGCCGAAAATCGCCTAAAAATAGGTATTATGGGTGGGTCTGCGCACGGAGCGCGCGATTTTGCGAAAATAAGGTCGAAAAACACCGAGTTTCCCTGCCTTAAAAAGGTATAAAATTGCTTGTGAGAGGTATGATTTGGAGTCTGGAGTAGGTTCAGTACTACAACCCCCCCCCCCCCCCAACCCCCCCTCGGGTTTTGTGGTAGGGTAAGTACTTGTAGAGGGGGGGTAACCCCCCCCCCCCCCCAACCCCCCCATGCCACTACTATGACAGTAGGTATCCCCCCATTTTCACCCGGGTACAGTAGGTATCCCCCCTATTTTGCCCCAAAAGTGCCAATTTTTTGACCAAAATGGCCAAAATTAGTGTAAAATCAGTGGTTTTTACCTCTATACCCAAAATTGGCGCGCATACTACGTTTTCACACGATTCCACACATAATAAACACATTAAAAATTTTCACCCAAAAACCTACCCCCCCCAACCCCCCCAAACCCCCTAGGTACACCCAGTGTAGTTCCTGGTCCGGAGGGGGAGAACAGAGCGTACCCCTCCACTATTTTTCGGAGGGGAGACAGACGTACCTACCGGTGGGGGGGGGAAGGGTGGGGGGAAGTCCCAATTTGGGGGGGGGGGGGACGGGAAAAAGTCATTTTTTGAGGTCGAAAAATTGGAGCTATTTTTGCCTTCTTTTGCGAGAAATCCCTCTATAAAAAGGGTATTTTGGCGTTTTTGTTGGAGGTTTCACCTAAAGTTTACCTATTTTTGGCCTAAAAATGCCTATTTAAGGCCTAAATTTGCCCATTTTAGGAAAAAATTGGGGGGAGCAGACGTACCCGGGGGGGGGGAACAGTGGGGCAGGCGTACCTGGCGGAGGGGGAACAGACGTACCCGAGGGGGGGGGGTCCCCCCTCCCCCCCCCAGGAACTACACTGGAGGCCATCGGCTCTGGTACAGTAGGCAAGGATCTCCCTCTCCGAGCGCGGTACAGTAGGTATCCCCCCTCCACAACAACACTGCCTAGAGGAGATAGAAATCTTTGACAAAACATCCCGCGGGATTTAATCCTTGGGATCCCGACGATCCCGTCATTTTCAAAACTCAATCCCGCCGATCCCGGGATTGAAAACCAATCCCGTTCGAACACTGGTCGTCAATGCCCTAGCCAAGTACCACACTATTGGGTTGGCCCGAAACAAAACCGCGACCAGCCCGTTTGTGATTGCGACCTGACCCCTGCTTCTGCTAACTGTTAATTGCAGAAGTGAGCGGAACGATGTAAGCTTCCCAAGGACCGGACGTGTGAAAATGATTCGGCGAATACGAAAGTGAATTTGGTTTCGAAAAGGCTCAAGATAAGAGAAGTGAAAAGGAAGCATCAGACACAGGGCAACAAGACAAGTCAAATAAACCGAGGAAAACGGGTACCGTCTTGGAAATGGATTTCATGGTGTCGCTGTTTGGCAATGACGCCGCCAAATCGAGCACAGCGTCGTCTGCACCTCCGGCCGCGGGCAAGTCACGAAACAACAAAAGGAGGGCGAAAAGGTTGACTTTCCTGTATTTTTCAGTGTTGTAGAACATTACCTTACCGCCTCTAATTGTAGAAATTTGATGTCGAAAAATGACGCATATGCTGAAGCTGAGCCGAAGCCAATTTTACAAGTGAAGGGGTGATGTTTCACTCCTGGGTCTCAAGCTACACGAATACCCACTTCCGACAATAATGTTTTTTCATCCCCGCCAAGGTAGCCACAGACTGAATTAAGCGTTAGCGTGCCTTCAAATTAGAGGTGCAGTACGGTAAAAGCACCGGGAAATAAACGAAAGAAATTCAGGTCGTCAAAGGAGAAGGCCGCATCGTCGGGCGGTGTGACGTCATTCAGCTTTGAGGATCACGCGCCGCGACTGGTGAAACGTCCGAGTTTGTGATGCGATGGATTCGAGTGTTGTCGATTTGCCACCGGAGGACGAGGAAGGAAATGTTGAGTACAAGGTGAGTGTAGCACGCGACTGCTGACTCGCCGACATTCGCCTTGTCGACTGCTAGGGTTAGACATCGGGGTACCGACAGCCGATATCTGACTGGAAGTACCCGACAAGCACACTACAATTGGAAAACAATTTGTTTTGCTTGCTATTGGAACGAAATCAGCTGCCGCAAGAACAAGCAGTGAACCCCAAAAACTTGATGACCCCAAAAGTAACGTAACGTGGCAGGTAGGAGCCCACATCGTATCGATCACGTAATTGCACACGGACATCCCGTTACCCACTACTGTTAAATGCGTTCAGCTCAAACTGGTCAACCCAACCGCCAGTCGTGTGCAGCATTTGATCACTCAATTGAAATGGCGACTGAGGGAGGGCCAAGGCGAAGCGATTTATGAGATCGGGGTCGAGGACAATGGAGTGTGCGCCGGCTTGACTGACAAGGAGATGGAGGCCAGTCTTAGCACGCTAACACGCATGTCCGAAGCGTGAGTTCTGTGATTTTGTCATTGTCTCATTCATCAGCCAATTCCTGATTTGTGTTTCCTGGCGTTTTGAAGTTGCCAACTGAACGTTTGGGAACATCTCTTACGCTGGTTGAGATTAGTGGCGTCCGTGAATTTCGAACACTTTCATTCAAAACATCACGACATCAGATCTTGTGCAATTTAGTTATTAAATTTGAGATTGTTGTCTGTGTTTCTTCAGTCTAAACGCTTCGATGTCAGTGCTGCGTGACCGTGCGACCAACGACGGCAGGAGGGTGGCCGAGGTGTTGCTCAGGAAGGTGCCTGATAATCAGCAGTTTCTCGACCTAAGGGTCGCCGTGTTGGGTGAGTTGAGTTTCTTTTCTTGATAGTTTTTACTAGATTATCAAGAATAAATGGTACTGCACACTTACACGTTACACGCAAGGTTAATGTCGTTCATAAAAATTATGAAAACTCACAACAGAACCACAACTGCTCATACACGCAGCTCTGGCATTGTGATTTCAAAGTGATGCTTCAATGTGATGCCACTGGTGTGTATGTCAGGTTGCGCGGACGCCGGCAAGTCGACATTATTGGGCGTATTGACGCAAGGCGAATTGGACAACGGACGGGGCAGGGCGCGACTGAATTTGTTCAGACATTTGCACGAAGTACAGACGGGACGCACCAGCTCCATCAGTCTCGATTTTCTCGGCTTTGACACCAAGGGAAATGTGAGTGATTGTATTTGTGCTTATTTGCCTGAGTTGGTGAAACAGTGACCTTGCACAGGTGACATTCTCTTAAAGATATTGGTCCCCAATCCGCCGTCCTACCTTATAGTCTCCACTCTTCTACAGATTACAGTGACTGAAGATGACTGGTCGCGAGCATATCACCCTAGGTGGACAGGTGTCAATTCAGAAAACTGCTCAATTTTTCAACCGATTGTTAATGCAAAATTACAGACGGTCAACTACGCTGAGCATTCAATTGAGGAGATCTGTGAGAAATCGACCAAATTGATCACATTGATCGACTTGGCCGGACATCAGAAATATTTGAAAACGACCATTCATGGTCTGACTGGGTATCGGCCACAATGCGCCATGCTGTGTGTCGCCGCAAATATGGGTGAGTTCTGCTGATGACGTGAACCGTCGATGATCATAGGCCTGGCTTGCCTGAAACGATGAGCAGCTTTTCATCTGTGATGTGTGGCGCCGGGATAAAAATGTTTCAAACATGCTGTGGTGCCGTTGTGAAGTCGAAATTTTCCCATACCCAGCCCAATTTTCGGGAAATTTCCCATACATACCCCAAAAATCTGCCATACCAGGGTGGTTTCTCCAAAAATCCAAAACTTTCCCTTCCCCGAGGGGTTTCTCAAAAAACGACCCCAAAATTCTGTGCTTAAAACAGGGTTTTCTTGCGGGAGCAAGCAATTTTTGACACTTTAAAAAATGGACAATTTTGGTACTTCTCGACGGGGTCAAAAAGTCATTCCTTAGGAGTGCTTGTTCTAAAAAAATGAAAACTTTCCGATAGCCACACCCCCAACCCCCCTAACGACACCACTGCAAACATGAACGATAAGTTTACGTGTAATATTTACACTACGATAGATTTACAGGCTTAATTGGCACGAGCCGCGAACACTTGGGTCTGGCATTGGCGTTGGAGTTGCCCATTTGTGTGGTGATCACGAAAATCGACGCCGCGAAGCCGTCACAAGTGGAAAAGTTGGTTTTCGTTTTATATTATTGTAGTAGTGTTATTATCTATAATTTGCCCTGACGACATGGCACCATATAGACGTAGACTGGACCGTTAATGTGTGGACATACTGGCACTCAATCTATTTTAATTTATTTACCCAAGAAATTAATCCAGGATCGTGTGTGCTGTCGAGTCGGTTCTGAAAGGTCCCGGGTGCAAAAAGATTCCGTCGCGAATCGACACAGAAGATGACGCAATAAATGTGGCCACGTCATTGGAACGCACCTGTGTGGTGCCGATATTCAGGGTGTCTGCGGTACGTACTGTGTTGTTGTAGTGTTGTGTTGTTCTTGGTTTTTTTGGTGCAATTTTTACGTAGAAATTTCACATTTTGCTCGTTTGACGAAACCTGCTTCATATGCTTGTTGTGATAATTGTGTGTTATTTGTTTATTTCCCAGCTGTGTATTTGGTCTTTGCCCTGACGATTACCCGGTCCGCGGTTTATTTTCTGAGACACCAGCTCCTAACAATTAACCAAATGCAGAGGCCAGGGGGCTTGTGCAAGTATTTTTTAAGTTGCCAAATAAGTTGCTGATGTAGCAGACTTGTCATACCATACGTCGAAGCTAGCTATTTGCTCTGAATGTGTTCAATCACGAAAACTAATTGCTCCAAATCCAATCTTCCTTTGTTTCCAGGTGAACGGTGAAGGTCTGCAACTACTAGAAAAGTTCCTAAACGTTCTGCCTCCCAGCGCACAGTCAAAGGAGATAGCCGAAAATTTGGAACAGCAAAAGGAGGAATTCCACATTGACGAAATCTTCAATGTACCGCACGTAAGTCGACAGCCCAATTGCGACGATGTTTTTGTGCCAAGTTTTTTATGGCTGAGGTCACAAGACCTTACACTTGGGCTTGGTTCAAAAAAAGTTTACGAGGAATATGCGCATTGCGGTTTTTGTCGTCACTGCGCTGTAATGTAGTGAAGTACACGTAAACATTCTTGACGAGAGCTCTGTTCTCGAACCAGGCCAGCTACCAGAGCTCACCTACTGACAAAAACAACGCCAATGTTGTGTGGTTGTTACACCGTTTACTGAGTATACAATTTTTTCTGCAACGACAACCAAAATTTCTGTACCCACTTTGTTGTAACACACTGATGATGCCACAGAATGTGCCCACATTAGTGCTGCTGCGCGTATATGCAATATGTGACCAACACACACGTACTGTTTTGTGAGCGAAACTGTCTTGCTGCTTGCCTGCCCAGCCAGGCTGACGACAAAAACTGGACAGCCACACGTTCCAGAACATGGTGGTTGTGCTGAAAACCTGTGCAGAAAGTGTTTGCTGCTCGATGAAAAGATGATGCGAAAAAGGATGTGCTGCACGGGGCTCATTGTTGTCGCTATTGCTAAATGCTTTCGAATGTTGGCTGCGAAAAGGGGTTTGCGTGAAAAAAAATGAAAATTTGTCTGAAACTAATCAACTGAAACATACGGTTAGCGAATAATAATTGATCGGAAAACAATTTTATTACAAATTTCAGTGCGGCATCGTGACAGCAGGTCTGCTAACAAAGGGCATTGTGCGCGAAGGTGACCATCTTCTGGCCGGGCCTGACCTGTCAGGGGCATTCTTCCCAGTCTCAGTCGAGTCCATACATCGTAATAAACAGGCATGCCGCCTTGTACACGCAGGACAGGCGGCATCACTCGCTGTGCAGTCGGAGTTGGACTGTTCCAGTGTGCTTAGGAAGGTTCGCAGTATTTGCTCGTGTCTTGCTTCTTTGACTTTGAGATGTAGTAAGCAGACAAAGGTGCAGCTGCCGTGCCACAGCAAATTGACACCCAAATTTATCATTTTAGGGCATGGTGCTGGTCCACCCCAAGTCCAATCCGCAAGCCACGTGGGCATTCAAGGCCAAAGTCTACGTGCTCTACCATCCTGCTCAGTGCATTTGCATCGGATTTCAGACTACAGGTTGAACTTCGTTATTCTTCACAAAAAATTAAGTGGAATTGAAAAATGTGCATTATTCGTCGTGTTGCAGTGCACATTGGCAACGTGTGTCAAACAGCTACCATAGTTGACATGGACAAACAGTCGCTGTCAACCAATGACTGTGCCGTGGTGACGTTTGTGTTCATTAAACAGCCGGAATACGTTGCTGAGGGATCACGGCTGTTGTTCAGGGAGAGGAAGACGAAGGGAATCGGACAGGTATGCTTCGACTGGTAACGGTAACACCAATCATAAATTTTGAACGCAGACATAACTAGCGTCGTCATACTTTATTATCCAGTTATCTATTCTGTTATGCTACCAATTCCCACAATAACAGTTCACAGTGCATTCACAGGTAACTCAGTCGTGTATCGACCCATCTACCGTACCCCAACCACCTTCTCGAAATCGATCGTCGTGTTCGTTGAGCGAAGAGGGTCGCAATGAGAATTCGCCTGAACGAAAGAAATAACCGTGTAAACATGATTATTTTTCACCATAGTTTTTTTAGACACTTTCGGGGTTAGGTGCAAGGTTGCACCTAAGATTTTGGGCCCTTATTTGCTTAATTTAGCATTTATACAGCATCTTTTAAGGTTGGAAAGCTTAGAAACAAAAAAAATGCGCTGCGCGGCTGTTCATTCCTTCCAATAAATTCCATCGAAGCATTTGGTCGACATCGACAAAAAATATTGATCTGATTGATTGATTTCGTACACAGTTAGTACCTGGTGTGCTGGTGATAAGATTCAAAACAAATACATGCTGTACTAGGATCAGTGTAGTTCCTGGTCCTGCGAGGCGGTTAGTGAACCTACCCACTTTGTCGATGCGGCGGTTAGTGTACCTCCCTGTGGGGGGAAGAAGGGGGGAGACCAAAATTCAGGAAAAAGTCCTTCTTTGAGGTAAAAAAATTGACCTATTTTTGCCCTTTTTTGGAAAAAATTCTCCATAAATAGGGTATTTTGGCGACTTTTGACAACATTGAGCTGGGCTCTATCGCCACCGCGTCCGGATGCGGTCAACGGGATGTATATGGCGATGTCTCGTTCGATACGCATTCACGTCAGCCTGGGGACGCCAGCCACGTCGCTAAATGGTGGTACACGGAAGTGACGGACAATCACCAACCCACCATCTGTTCTGGGCTGTTGACAATATGGACTGATCCCAATATGCGCCCTCTGAGCCCGACATTTGTCGTTTGACGAGGACGAGGATTAATGCATAATTTTCAGTTCTGTTAACATGTCCTGTGATCTGTCCTGATGTCCGTGATCTTTCTCTCTCCTTGGCGCTTTTTGTAGCTTTTATTTGCTGTGGTTTTGTTATAACCAGTGTTGTAACTATTTTCATTTCCGTAATTGTCCCACCCGGTCTTGTAACTTTGCTTCTATCACTAATTTACGTGCATGGTTTTATGCGTCACTGAGAGCAATAAACCAACCAACAACATTGAGCTGAAAATTACCCATTTTAGGCCTAAAATGCCCATCTTGGGCTGAAAATGCCTATTTTAGGCAAAAATTGCGGCGGTTAGCGTACCTGGTGCGGCGGTTAGTGTACTTGTGTACCTTGGTCGCGGCGGTTAGTATACCTTAGGAGGAGACTCCCCTCCCCCCAGGAACTACACTGACTAGAACTAGAGCAGAGCATGACAACAGTATTAGATACCCACACAGTAAATGAACAGTGAAAGTAATTGATTCGTACGTGACCCCCAAATGTGGATATGGTGACATGAAAATTTTACTTTCGTTTTCTTCTCAATCGGTTCTCAATAATGAAACTAGTACAAAATGTGCTACAAGATGTTGAACTTTCCCTGAAAAGTTTGCTTCTGCTAAAGGAAAAAGCATTCATTGCGTTACAACTTTATTGAACTTCTAAAAGCACGCAAATAGCATTGAACACACAACCTGGCAAAAAAAGCCTAAAATTGGCGTTTTTTGTCCAAAATAGGGGTTGCACCTACTTTGGCCAGCTTGCACCTAAAAATTGGGGGGTTGCACCTAAGTTGCACCCAGTGAATTTTGAAAAAAAACCCTGGTGTTTCACGCAACTTTAGGAGCACCATTTATTTGTCTTTTCATATTACTCTTGTACATATAGTGGCACTCATGTATATAACCAATCACAAGTGAGTCAACAGGTCCCATGGTACCGGAGGCTTACACACACATGTACATAAGTAGGACACTTATAGTCGTGGTCATGCTTTCTTGTCGGTTTTACTGGTTTGGTACAATTGTTGTGATGTTCAGGCTATTAATGGATTAACGTGGGTGTACTGCATGTGGTATGTACTGTACTTTTGGCTTGGTCTCTCTGTATCTGTCTCGTTTATGTTGCGGGTTGCATTCAGACTGCTGCTTGTTTGTACATACAGACAGTACATAACGATGCGCTTAGGGCCACCCATATTTGTGCTGTGCTGTGCAGAGTCCAACTTATAACTGTTGTTTTCGTATTTTTGCACTTTTTCTTGTTTGATCTGACCTAGGCATTGCTCGTGGATTTGTAGATCAAAAAGCACTCACCTCAGGTTTGATGTCAATGTCACCGCACATGTGTAATGAATTAGGTTTGAATTCAACAATTTATTTTCATCTGTCGAGGTGTAATGAATTTTCAAATTAAGTGTCAGAAATTTTCATGTTTTTTTCTGTTTCACCAATTATAGTGCACGAAACCAATCCCGCCAAGCCATAGTCATCCTTATTTTATTGTTTCAACCACTTCGTGGTTCATTGCTTTCTCTCCTTTATATTAATTGTTCGTCACAGTTCTGGTTTTATTCTTTCTCGTGGGTTTAGAAGCTCCTTTGTTATTTATTCTCCCTTTCTTTCGCCGTTTTCCGCTCACCGTTGAACAAATGTATCATGCATTTGATGCCCATGTATATTTGCCATATGCAGTGCTGTAATCTTGGAATGAGTGTGCACTTTGTATACCAATAAAATTAAACAATGGGCGTTTTTAATGGCTAAATTGTTCTGAATAGTCACTGCTCCATTGGTTGGTGGGTGGCACTAAAATGAAGATTTGAAGATCCATTTCAGAACCTTTTTCGACCAGGGAATTGTGAAATCGGGATACGAGTCGTATCAAGTTTGAAGTCAGCCACCATAACTGAACAGCTTTCACGCTGTGTGGATTAGTGGTCCAACTCTGTCGCAGAGTACTGTTCAATCAAACTCTTGACGTTGTCCAATCGTGATCATAACGTGGTACGGCTCTGCGCAACTTGCCCCCACTGGGCAGCTTTTTTCAAAGTTGGCAAAAAGGAATGTTTTGGTCATGCATATCGAATGCCCGCGGATCTACACGCGACACAGGATTGAGTGGTGGCTTGTGCCCACGCACGAAGTGGCCATTGAGCCCCGGACTAGCATCGTTTGCGCAGCCCTTGCGATCGCCGTGAAAATACTTGTGTGTCCGGGCCTATGCACTCTGTAATTCTGTTCATGGGAGCAAGACAATGTGGTTGGAAGGTCACCCCTATAAAATTCCGTTTTTGGATGTCAAGTGGGCGATAGGGACGAGACGAACGGGTATGACCCACGTTCGTGATCGATTATATCGTATCGTGTACATACAATTGCAGATCCCGACACTTGCGTTGGTGTGAAGCACGTCTCGTTCACTTGCGAAAGCCCTTTATAATAAAATAAATAAAAACTGTCACTGGAATACGATAAAATCAACCCTATTTTTGACAATTTGAGATCGCTAACAACAATGGAACGGAGGAAAAATATCGAAACTAAGAAAATTGCATCCAACAATTAATAAAAAGAGAAACAACAAACAAAAAACTTAATTTGAAAATTCATTACACCCCGACAGATGAAAATAAATTGTTGAATTGAAACCTAATTCATTACACATGTGCGGTGACATTGACATCAAACCTGAGGTGAGTGCTTTTTGATCTACAAATCCACGAGCAGTGCCTAGGTCAGATCAAACAAGAAAAGTGCAAAAATACGAAAACAACAGTTATAAGTTGGACTCTGCACAGCACAGCACAAATATGGGTGGCCCTAAGCGCATCGTTATGTACTGTATGTACAAACAAGCAGCAGCCTGAATGCAACCCGCAACATAAACGAGACAGATACAGAGAGACCAAGCCAAAAGTACAGTACATACCACATGCAGTACACCCACGTCAATCCATTAATAGCCTGAACATCACAACAATTGTACCAAACCAGTAAAACCGACAAGAAAGCATGACCACGACTATGTGTCCTACTTATGTACATGTGTGTGTAAGCCTCCGGTACCATGGGACCTGTTGACTCACTTGTGATTGGCTATATACATGAGTGGCACTGTATGTACAAGAGTAATATGAAAAGACAAATAAATGGTGCTCCTAAAGTTGCGTGAAACATAATCATCTTTACACGGTTATTTCTTTCGTTCAGGCGAATTCTCATTGCGACCCTCTTCGCTCAACGAACACGACGATCGATTTCGAGAAGGTGGTTGGGGCACGGTAGATGGGTCGATACACGACTGGGTTACCTGTGAATGCACTGTGAACTGTTATTGTGGGAATTGGTAGCATAACAGAATAGATAACTGGATAATAAAGTATGACGACGCTAGTTATGCCTGTGTTCAAAATTTATGATTGGTGTTACCGTTACCAGTCGAAGCATACCTGTCCGATTCCCTTCGTCTTCCTCTCCCTGAACAACAGCCGTGATCCCTCAGCAACGTATTCCGGCTGTTTAATGAACACAAACGTCACCACGGCACAGTCATTGGTTGACAGCGACTGTTTGTCCATGTCAACTATGGTAGCAGTTTGACACACGTTGCCAATGTGCACTGCAACACGACGAATAATGTACATTTTTCAATTCCACTCAATTTTTTTGTGAAGAATAACAAGTTCAACCTGTAGTCTGAAATCCGATGCAAATGCACTGAGCAGGATGGTAGAGCACGTAGACTTTGGCCTTGAATGCCCATGTGGCTTGCGGATTGGACTTGGGGTGGACCAGCACCATGCCCTGAAATGATAAATTTGGGTGTCAATTTGCTGTGGCACGGCAGCTGCACCTTTGTCTGCTTACTACATCTCAAAGTCAAAGAAGCAAGACACGAGCAAATACTGCGAACCTTCCTAAGCACACTGGAACAGTCCAACTCCGACTGCACAGCGAGTGATGCCGCCTGTCCTGCGTGTACAAGGCGGCATGCCTGTTTATTACGATGTATGGACTCGACTGAGACTGGGAAGAATGCCCCTGACAGGTCAGGCCCGGCCAGAAGATGGTCACCTTCGCGCACAATGCCCTTTGTTAGCAGACCCGCTGTCACGATGCCGCACTGAAATTTGTAATAAAATTGTTTTCCGATCAATTATTATTCGCTAACCGTATGTTTCAGTTGATTAGTTTCAGACAAATTTTCATTTTTTTTCACGCAAGCCCCTTTTCGCAGCGCAACATTCGAAAGCATTTAGCAATAGCGACAACAATGAGCCCCGTGCAGCACATCCTTTTTCGCATCATCTTTTCATCGAGCAGCAAACACTTTCTGCACAGGTTTTCAGCACCACCACTATGTTTTGGAATGTGTGGCTGTCCAGTTTTTGTCGTCAGCCTGGCTGGGCAGGCAAGCAGCAAGACAGTTTCGTTCACAAAACAGTACGTGTGTGTTGGTCACATATTGCATATACGCGCAGCAGCACTAATGTGGGCACATTCTGTGGCATCATCAGTGTGTTACAACAAAGTGGGTACAGAAATTTTGGTTGTCGTTGCAGAAAAAATTGTATACTCAGTAAACGGTGTAACAACCACACAACATTGGCGTTGTTTTTTGTCAGTAGGTGAGCGCGAGCGGCGTTCGGACAGACCCTCCCAAGAATGTTTATTATTGCACCACGCCAACGAATAGAACCCACCCGTTGGAACAAAAACCAACCCCGAGTTTGCAGACATTTTTTTCTTTTTCTTTTCTTTCTTCTCACCTTCAGACTCGGCTTACAACAACCCCACCCGCTAGGCCTAAAGGTTCGAGAACAGAGCTCTCGTCAAGAATGTTTAAACGACTATACTTCACTACATTACAGCGCAGTGACGACAAAAACCGCAATGCGCATATTCCTCGTAAACTTTTTTTGAACCAAGCCCAAGTGTAAGGTCTTGTGACCTCAGCCATAAAAAAACTTGGCACAAAAACATCGTCGCAATTGGGCTGTCGACTTACGTGCGGTACATTGAAGATTTCGTCAATGTGGAATTCCTCCTTTTGCTGTTCCAAATTTTCGGCTATCTCCTTTGACTGTGCGCTGGGAGGCAGAACGTTTAGGAACTTTTCTAGTAGTTGCAGACCTTCACCGTTCACCTGGAAACAAAGGAAGATTGGATTTGGAGCAATTAGTTTTCGTGATTGAACACATTCAGAGCAAACAGCTAGCTTCGACGTATAGTATGACAAGTCTGCTACATCAGCAACTTATTTGGCAACTTAAAAAATAGTTGCACAAGCCCCCTGGCCTCTGCATTTGGTTAATTGTTAGGAGCTGGTGTCTCAGAAAATAAACCGCGGACCGGGTAATCGTCAGGGCAAAGACCAAATACACAGCTGGGAAATAAACAAATAACACACAATTATCACAACAAGCACATGAAGCAGGTTTCGTCAAACGAGCAAAATGTGAAATTTCTACGTAAAAATTGCACCAAAAAACCCAAGAACAACACAACATACAACAACACAGTACGTACCGCAGACACCCTGAATATCGGCACCACACAGGTGCGTTCCAATGACGTGGCCACATTTATTGCGTCATCTTCTGTGTCGATTCGCGACGGAATCTTTTTGCACCCGGGACCTTTCAGAACCGACTCGACAGCACACACGATCCTGGATTAATTTCTTGGGTAAATAAATTAAAATAGATTGAGTGCCATCATTAACGGTCCAGTCTACGTCTGTATGGTGCCATGTCGTCAGGGCAAATTATAGATAATAACACTGCTACAATAATATAAAACGAAAACCAACTTTTCCACTTGTGACGGCTTGGCGGCGTCGATTTTCGTGATCACCACACAAATGGGCAACTCCAACGCCAATGCCAGACCCAAGTGTTCGCGGCTCGTGCCAATTAAGCCTGTAAATCTATCGTAGTGTAAATATTGCACGTGAATTTATCGTTCATGTTTGCAGTGGTGTCGTTAGGGGGGGTGTGGCTATCGGAAAGTTTTCATTTTTTTAGAACAAGCAGTCATGAGGAATGACTTTTTGACACCGTCGAGAAGTACCAAAAATGTCCATTTTTTAAAATGTCAAAAATTGCTTGCTCCCGCAAGAAAACCCTGTTTTAAGCACAGAATTTTGGGGTCGTTTTTTGAGAAACCCCTCGGGGAAGGGAAAGTTTTGGATTTTTGGAGAAACCACCCTGGTATGGCAGATTTTTGGGGTATGTATGGGAAATTTCCCGAAAATTGGGCTGGGTATGGGAAAATTTCGACTTCTCAACGGCACCACAGCATGTTTGAAACATTTTTTATCCCGGCGCCACACATCACAGATGAACAGCTGCTCATCGTTTCAGGCAAGCCAGGCCTATGATCATCGACGGTTCACGTCATCAGCAGAACTCACCCATATTTGCGGCGACACACAGCATGGCGCATTGTGGCCGATACCCAGTCAGACCATGAATGGTCGTTTTCAAATATTTCTGATGTCCGGCCAAGTCGATCAATGTGATCAATTTGGTCGATTTCTCACAGATCTCCTCAATTGAATTCTCAGCGTAGTTGACCGTCTGTAATTTTGCATTAACAATCGGTTGAAAAATTGAGCAGTTTTCTGAATTGACACCTGTCCACCTATGGTGACATGCTCGCGACCAGTCATCTTCAGTCACTGTAATCTGTAGAAGAGTGGAGACTATAAGGTAGGACGGCGGATTGGGGACCAATATCTTTAAGAGAATGTCACCTGTGCAAGGCCACTGTTTCACCGACTCAGGCAAATAAGCACAAATACAATCACTCACATTTCCCTTGGTGTCAAAGCCGAGAAAATCGAGACTGATGGAGCTGGTGCGTCCCGTCTGTACTTCGTGCAAATGTCTGAACAAATTCAGTCGCGCCCTACCCCGTCCGTTGTCCAATTCGCCTTGCGTCAATACGCCCAATAGTGTCGACTTACCGGCGTCCGCGCAACCTGACACACACAACACTGGCATCACATTGAAGCATCACTTTGAAATCACAATGCTAGAGCTGCGTGTATGAGCAGTTGTGGTTCTATCGTGAGTTTTCATAATTTTTATGAACGACATTAACCTTGCGTGTAACGTGTAAGTGTGCAGTACCATTTATTCTTGATAATCTAGTAAAAACTATCAAGAAAAGAAACTCAACTCACCCAACACGGCGACCCTTAGGTCGAGAAACTGCTGATTATCAGGCACCTTCCTGAGCAACACCTCGGCCACCCTCCTGCCGTCGTTGGTCGCACGGTCACGCAGCACTGACATCGAAGCGTTTAGACTGAAGAAACACAGACAACAATCTCAAATTTAATAACTAAATTGCACAAGATCTGATGTCGTGATGTTTTGAATGAAAGTGTTCGAAATTCACGGACGCCACTAATCTCAACCAGTGTAAGAGATGTTCCCAAACGTTTAGTTGGCAACTTCAAAACGCCAGGAAACACAAATCAGGAATTGGCTGATGAATGAGACAATGACAAGATCACAGAACTCACGCTTCGGACATGCGTGTCAGCGTGCTGAGACTGGCCTCCATCTCCTTGTCAGTCAAGCCGGCGCACACTCCATTGTCCTCGACCCCGATCTCATAAATCGCCTCGCCTTGGCCCTCCCTCAGTCGCCATTTCAATTGAGTGATCAAATGCTGCACACGACTGGCGGTTGGGTTGACCAGTTTGAGCTGAACGCATGGAACAGTAGTGGGTAACGGGATGTCCGTGTGCAATTACGTGATCGATACGATGTGCCCATGTTGGTTCCTATCTGCCACGTTACGTTACTTTTGCGGTGCATCAGTTTTTGGGTTGCTGCTTTTCTTGCGGCGCTGTTTCGTTCATAGCAGCAAAACAAATTGTTTTCTGCTATTGTAGTGTGCTTGTCGGGTACTTCCAGTCAGATATCGCCTGTAGGTGTCGGTACCCCGATCTCTAACCCTAGTAGCCGTAGTCGACAACGCGAATGTCGGCGAGTCAGCAGTCGCGTGCTACACTCACCTTGTACTCAACATTTCCTTCCTCGTCCTCCGGTGGCAAATCGACAACACTCGAATCCATCGCATCACAACTCGCACGTTTCACCAGTCGCGGCGCGTGATCCTCAAAGCCGAATGACGTCACACCGCCAGACGATGCGGCCTTCTCCTTTGACGAATTTTATTTCCCTACAACAAGACGCACCAAGGACCGAAAAAAAGCAACAGAGGATCAGCAGACCCAGGAGACCTGAATTTCTTTGGTTTTTCCGGGGCTTTCAATCGGTCCTATGCAATTGAGGGTGCTACGCTACCGCAGTGCGGCTACCTGTGGGGATGAAAAAACATTATTCGGAAGTGGGTATTGTGTAGCTGAGACCCAGGAGTGAAGTTACCCCTTCACTTGTAAAATTGGCTTCGGCTCAGGCTTCAGCATATGCGTTATTTTTCGACATCACTTTTCTACAATTAGAGGCGGTAAGGTAATGTTCTACAACACTGAAAAATACAGGAAAGTCAACCTTTTCGCCCTCCTTTTGTTGTTTTCCGTGACTTGCCCGCGGCCGGAAAGGTGCAGACTAACGCTGTGCTCGATTTGGCGGCGTCATTGCCAAACAGCGACACCATGAAATCCTTTTCCAAGACGGTCCCCGTTTTCCTTTGGTTTATTTGACTTGTCTTGTTGCCCTGTGTCTGATGCTTCC
>JASAMV010009237.1:0-71333 GCA_030248065.1 Rhynchonema sp. JSB1_4
GATTTCGTGCATGCCAATGTCATTGAAAGATGCGCGACCAAACAAACGACGTTGTATTCGTAAAAAACAGCAACCAAAGTTTGTTTTCAATGGGCGCCATTTCACCTTCCTGTTTGACTAATGCTCATAATGTGTATTAATTGCACAGCCCAAGCACAATTCTGGCCAGCAAATTACTAAACGTCAAATTGCAAAAACCTTGCGGGATTCTCGCAATCAAGACCGAGCCGCACCTTCATTTTAAAGGCAGGAATTATAACAGGCACTGTAAACACTCGCTGCAAAATTACGAATAATTGTTTGCATTGAAAAATTTTAGGCTAGGCGAACTTAGTGGCGACAACTGGTAGTATTGTGTAAATTCTACGGTCTCCGACCATTCTGAGCTTGATATGTTGACTAATGATGTTACTGTGATGTACATTGTATTGTGGCATGCCGTTCTGCATAATTATGTATTTAAGACCGGATTTCTGTAAGACCCAACTACGCATGGGCACAATGGCGAAAGAGACATCTATCCAACGTGGCTTTCCACGCTGATTCCAGTGGTACTAATGAATTTTCCAACACCAATTGCATGATTTTCAAAAACCAATAGCGGAACTGCTGAATCATACTGGCATTCCTCCTGCAATATTCGGACGGTTCAGTTTTCAATGTGTCCGCTGACTGTCTCGTTTGTGGGACCTTGATTGACAGTCATTTGAATTCTTTTAGAATTTCTGAATTCTTTTAGAATTCTGTCATACTTCTTCGCATTTGCGGGTAACTTTGATTGAAATTTGTGTTTGAAGTAAAACGCGCATGTTTGTATTTTGCATTCCAGGTATGTAGCAACGTTTCAACCCAAGAATTTTCATCAAATTGTATGCACAAAAATGTCCTGCTGGGACACCGTCGATAAATCGAAAAAATACGCCGATTTCCGACCAAGTGTGCCTGCTGAGCTGGTTGAAGCCATCAAGCAGTTTTATACAGAAAAGGTCTTGGTGCGGTAGCGGCTTTGAACGCAACCACCAGTGATGTAGCTGGGATTATGGCGTAATACCCCAAACCTGGGTCAGCTATGTAACCTATACATACTGTATATGTATGTATACGTAACGTACTGTACGTATATGTACTGTATGTCTACCGAAACAATCTATATGCCACCCCAAGCCCGCTATTTCCAGAAAATTAAGTCATATTTTAGCATAATTTCACTTTTTTATGCCCGGAATTTTGACCTCTGGACCAACACCCTCAAAAGTTCAAAACTGCTTTGTGCATCACTGACTGTAACTACGACTACGGTTGGATGGACTATTGTAACTTGTACGTATAGGGGTGCCACAATGATGATGATGATGATGATGATGATGATGATGATGATGATGATGATGATGATGATGATGATGATGATGATGATGATGATGATGATGATTAGTTTCACGAGGCAGCGTACATAAATACAATATGTTCGAGCTTGACGCTGTTTGCCATACTCTCCGTACAAGATCAATGTCCACCAATAGTCGTTGTGAATGCCTTCAAGGTTGCTGCGGCCCTTAGCGTTATTTTTCAAGCGCTTGATGTTAATTGCAAATAAAACCAGCTCGTGCTGATATTTTTTCATTCATGAAGTTTGCAATTCAGGCCAACCTATCGACGGCATCGTTGTTGGTCGACGTTGGTTGCGGTCCTGGTCTGAACACGGCTTTACTGCGTCAACATTTCCCATCGAACATTCGCATCGATGCAATCGACATCAGCGAAACGCAGATTGATGAGGCGAAAAAAAGATATGCAGATGATGATGACACCATCATGTTCAGGTGTAAATTAATAACCTGCTATTTGGATTTTGCTAAGGGAATTGCACCCCAGTATGACTTATTTTGTTGAAAAATTTTGCATTATTTCCTTCGAGTTCCACATGACGACTATACAGGAGCTGAAATAGGACATGAGTACTTCTTCATCTTTAACATGACGGATTTTTTTTGCTCCAAATAAACCACCAGTGAAACTATTTGAAAGCTTCGGAGGTGGGGACTAGTTGTCATTCTTCGCAAAATTATTGTGAAATCTGATATACTCATGTTTGTTCGATTCCACGTCAATTTTGAAAGTTGATATTGCAGAGTGCACAACTGCGACCAAGGGCTACCGTATGAAGACAACACCGTCGACATCATTGTCAGCAGCCAAGCCGTGCATTGGTATGTTTTGGTAAAGCAATGTTGACCATACTTCATGCCCTGCACACCGACGCATCTTTGCCTTCACGGTGGCACACTGCCACCGGTGGATACTGGCGCAGTTCTGACGTTGTAGTGAAAAGTTGCTTGGCGCGAATTGGAAACGCTAAATTGGCACGAGATTGGCCAACAGATGTGAATTTGAACCGAAAAATGTAACGTTGAACAGATGAAGCGGAGACTGGAGAGAATGGATCGCAGTGTGGACCATCCGTCTCTCACGACCTGTGACCTAAGCGCACGACGTCTGTTTGGCCTGTTCACTGTTTGGCTTGATTTGGGCGAGCAATTTTAGCTTCAAGGCATTCCTTGTTAAGCGACTCACGCAACCGATACTGGAGCGCAGCATTTGTCTAGACTACTCGTTTTTGCGCCTATCGTGCTGACGATCTTTACTAAAAAATAGTGCTGTTTGGGGCCTAAACTTGCTATTTTAGGCCACAATTGAGGATGTTTGTGTACCTCCCTGGAACTGCACTGTCTCTTCCCTTTATCACAGGCTTGACATTCCGCACTTCATGCGTGAGTGCGAGCGAGTGCTCAAACCAGGTGGATTGATCGCGATCGCGGCCTATGTGCACAAGCAAGTACTATTGCCTGACAGCAGCCCCGAAGTGCAACGTGTTATGGATAATTTTTGCCCAGACGTGGGTTACCATCACTGTGCTTATTTACGTATGCGTACGTACTCCCATCAAGATGTCATCGGAAATACGCTTTCGGCCAGTTTTCTGCCCGGCGTGTATTAGACGGGGAGCCATAGGCACTTCATAGGCAATTCCAAATCTGATGCACTTTCGGTTACTTTTCTGGCCGGTGTGTACCACGGGGGTAGCCACAGGCAGCACAGCACAATTGCACCAATGTTGTGATAAAACACATAAGTCAAGAAGAGCGACCGAAAGGGCACTTCCGGATATTTTTTGATTATGGATGGCGAATACGGAATGGCATCAATATGGTCGGTCCGGTCTGATGTGACTTCCGGTATCTATACATACTGTATGTACATGGCGCTTCAAACGTCACCGCATTGCAAACAGACGTATGTACCTAAGTTTCAATATTGGGGATCTCGAACATGGGGTTCAAACATGAGCCTTATTTTTTGGTCCACTTGGACCAACAAACAGTTCGACCCTACTTTCTCGGCCACAAAGGTAGGCAAAGGATTCTCTGATTCGCGATGCCCGAAACCCCACGATACTTAATTTTCCAGCCAAGTCCAAGGATTGTTTTATCTTTTGACCCAAATTGTAGTGAACTCTATTTCCTAGACCATAAACGCTCGGACCAAAGAATAACGGCCGCATTCTGATTCTCCTTGCCTCTAGGCCTACATACATATGGCTCTCAATTTTCTTTCAAGTCCAAGAACTGTTGGTGCTTTGACCGAAATGTGACCGTACCATATTTCCTTGACCATAATTGTTCGGTCCAAAGGGCCCATTCGGACTCACAATGTCCTAATACCTCCACACCCAATTTTCTGCAAAGTTGAAGCGCACTGTATTTACATCTACATACATATTTCCAGACCGGACCGGAGCCACCCAATTTTTTTTAAACTGTGTTGACGTTTCACAGCCTGAATGAAAAATTGCGTAGTCTTCTCGCAGTATTTCAGTTTATGTTCGGATTTCTGCTCAAAAAGGGTTACAGCGACCCACGATTGCACCACGTTGTCGATGAGTACAAAGATATTCAAATGCCGTTCTCGGATTGTCGAAACTATCTCTGGAAGTATGGTCAATTTGTGCACTTTGAGGTAGAAACTCCTGGTCATCGGGGGGAGGCGAGCCGATTTTCGTGCGGTCGGAACAGAAAAGATTGTTTATTCAGATCAAAATGAACGGGTATCGATCAATGCACTTAAAAATTACAAAAGGATCGAACGCTCACGTATACAGAGTGGTTCAAAAGAAGATCCGGGGTCTAAATTGCGCGCTGCGTGTTGTTGTGCCGCACTTTATTTTTGGGATAAAATGTTTTACCGGCTTTGTTGGACGGCTGTATTGTGTGGTTGGTTTTCATGTGCCAACAGTTTTCTTGTCCTGCTGGTGTTTCAACCGCGATATAAAGGGACACATTCCGGCAGGTTTGGGTTGGGGTCTGGCACCGGAAATTTCCCCCAGCAAATCCAAATTTATCCTGAGCCGGGCTTAGGGTGCTGAGGGCGGTTGTTCAAGACAGGGTACTTTAAAAACATATATGTTTCCTGACAAAATCAACTTGCAATCTATGCCCTTTATAGTAACGTGACTGACACTGATGACAGTGACTGTTCATTTTGTGGGATGGTTGACTTAACGAAGCACACCGCAGATTTGGGGCCAACAGAGCTTCACTTACTCTGCGGAACTGATGGATTGTATATGCTTTCTGTTTCAAACCCCTTCTTTCTGGGAGCCAGTTGGAAGCGCATCTTATATGAAGTGTAGTATGCTAGCCAGCCTTACGTGCGCGGCACTAATATTCTGAACAAACACAACAGATCCGACAAGAATACTGGTGCTGGCGATGCCTTTGTGACCAAGCGGCGCGGTACCCTGCGTCTGTACATGCAGAAGATGCAGACACTACACGCTGTCTGTGCGTATCAGGATCGAGTGCGCGGCGCACCAAAGCTCATGGAACATTATGAAATGTGAGTTGCGGGTTACAAAAGATTTGTGAAAAAGATCTAAAGATGGTCAGATTCTTCAAAGAACTAAATCTCTTTGATTTCTATTTTATTCTTGGTGTTTTTGGCTGAAGCCTAAAAACTTCGAGCACATTTCTATTGGTTCAACAGCGTTCGACCAACTGCAAGAATGTACAGTTACAATGTAAAACAGTATACAAACCTCGATAGACTTTGGAAAAATCACACAGACAGAAAGATCAACGAATAAAAATGATAATGAATTATGACTTATTGTAATCAGCCGAATAATGAAGATGCAATTAGAAGGCGTTAAGCTAAGCTAAGCCTCGATAAAGGCTTGTTTCCTAAACGTCAGTCAATCGCACACAATTATTTTGGTTATTTCAATATTTGCGCAGTTGTTTTCATTTTCTAAATCTTGCTGTCTTTGCGGCAAAGAAGATATTCGACAAACCAGAGGCAGTTCGAACCATGCTCGAACAGGATCCTGATCCCAATCCTGAAATCCCGATCCGGAGAATTCTAAAGGCCACTTTATACTTTGTCTCGTTGCGATACACGCAACATTTTCTGACGCGCTGATTGGCTGTTGGTCGCGCATGAGCCAATCACAGCGCGAGAAAATGTTGCGTGTATCGCAACGAGACAAAGTATAAAGTGGCCTTAACTCCGATAAATCCTCCCCCGATCCTGGTTAGTTGTCCGAATCCCGACCCCGATTCGGCATTCTTACCGGGATTATGTAGCTGACAAAAGTGGAGTTTTCTCACTTTTGTATGGTACAAAAATCAGTGTCACAACTGAAATGTAAAAGAAAAATGGTTAGATTTGCGTCCATTTCGCATAATTGGGCGTTGTTTTAGCTGCGGATCTTTTGTAGCCCGACTGCGGGGTCCAAAAATAAAAAAATCGGTGACCAACGTTGTACCCACAACCGCGTAATCCCGATTCCGATTATCAATCCCCATCCCGAAAGTTTCAATCCCTTTAAGGGCGAACTTAGGTTAAATCCGGAAATAATTTGCATGCAAAAATACAAAACATTTCCAGACTCCGGAAATATTTCCGGAAAACGCAAAAACTGACATGCAAAAATAATGCGTTTTCCGGAAATATTTCCGGATTCCGGATTTAACCTAAGGCCGCCCTAAGAAATCCCGATTAATTATCCAGATCCCGAACCAGATAAGCAATCCAGTTCGAGCACTGGCAGTCACCATAGACAGCCCGGCCGGGCGCGCCCTTCTATTTATTTTTTCTGCCTCGACATGGAAAAAAGCAAAAAATGCACGAGATTACGCTTGCACAATTCAATTGTGCAATCTAATTGCATATACTTTGCACGTGACTTTGAGTTTTGAGAATTTCATTTCCATTCCATTCCATTACCCTTCGAGAATTCGGCCCAATAAGTCCAATCTGCACCACTACGGTGTGTTCAGGTGTGGTCCGGAACAGGTATACGTGTGAATGACATTGACGTCATTCTTTGAATTGTTGGGCGTGATTGAACTGAATCGAATTCATGTGCTTGAAAGGTGTGTTTTTAAAAGCTAGATCGTTTTTCTGCAGGTTCAAAGAGCAAATCCGAAAGACCGCTCCATGGCTAACGACAGAGGATGAGATTTTGGACCATCAGTTTGAGTCGGTGACACGGTACATTCTGCGCATGTCACGTAAGCCGATGTGAAATATACCACGATGATTCTTATTTCAGTGTTTTTGTTCAATTTTTACATACTGTTGTGAGTGACTCATGAAACCGTATGTAAATGTAGGTAGATGTCAAACTTCGTTATCGGATCGGATGAGACCTACCATCACATTACCGATCACATCAATGTTGCCAAAGTAATCCAACCACTGTGACCAGGTATAGTCATATACCACCGCCACACTAGTGAACTGTTGCGCAAGAATCGCGCATATTTGTATTCCTACCCCTTCCTCAACCACGAGAAACAAATGCTTTAAAGCGACTCTACAGTTGAATGCTGACCGCGTTTGTTGGCGGCCATTTTTTCAGAAAATGACGACCAGGATCAGAAACCCAGATTTAGGAAATGGATTTCCAAATCGTTGCTTTGCGATGTGTCACGGAGCCCATATATTTTCACAGAAGAAGAACCAATGAAAGAAGTTTGAGGCCGGCCCAGGATTGGCAAAAAAAATTTTAAAAAGTTTTGTAAAAAAATTAAAAAAAAAGTTTTTTTTAAATTTTACGGTGGAACAAAATGTTCTAAAACCTCAAAAAATGGTCTTTTTGGGTGTTATTTTTGTCATTTTTTCTCAATGGTCGAAAAATTTTCTTCACAAAATCACCTTTGGGGCATGTATTTGTATTGATATTGTACCTAAGTTGCCCCAAATGATGTTATTATACCTTTTCGTGATACATGAGACACAGTGGCAAACCACGCCAACACGAACCCGATTTCGGAGGTGGTGAACTTGCAAAACGCAAAGAAAGAGAAAATCATCATGCTCCACGTTGTATTTCACAACGTGTAACGTTTCCCAAATCAGCAGCCACGTCTGAATGTTTCACCATTTTGCCAGCTCCGAAATCGGGCTCGTGTTGGCGTAGTGTTACTTACCTACATGATACTTCGATGTCATCATACCCCATCGGGTCGGTCATATACGACTGATTCAGCTACCCGACAAGTATTTCTCCATTCTGTGCGGTTTATGAGTGAATCGTGCTTATTCTATCACAAACTGCTGTGTCTGATACCACAGAGCAGCAATCATCGGTCCATACCATATCAAGCACAAACTGTTGGATCGCACGGAAATAACTAAACACCCTTCATAAGTGATGCAAACCACGTTACAAAAGTGACTTGTCAATTAAAGTTGCATTTTTTCGCGTTTTTAGGCAAATTTGGGAAAGTTCTCCAGAATCTGAGACTCTTAAAGAAAACTTATTTAAAAATTTTTGTTCTCCAACCCTGGGCCGGCTTGTGCAAAACACAAGGTAATTAAATCTAATCTCGGAATTAACCATGCCGAGTTATGTGACCAAGAGAAGGCCTGATAAATCATAGTGTTGTTTGAAAGCAGTCTCGATCAACCAGCGCCGGCTAGACACTATGAAGATGGCTTGGCGCACCGCTTGCCCGCGAAACATAACCGACAAGTTCACACATATGTGCTGCTTCATTTTCGGTCAACGTTCAACCCCCAGACTGCTATAAGCTCGAGTTTACATTCCACCACTACTACTTTTTGTTCTTATTTTCCATTTCGTGATGTGTAGTCCAACCACGAGCTCATGAGACGACTTTTTTGCAGTTGGCTTGTGCGGATCCAGTAATGCTCCGGTTCCACGTATTTTTGAAACGAATGAAAGAGAAACGCACGTATTTGGTAAAAACACGCTCTCCTCCTTGGTGAGTAAATTCCCTTTTGACTCCCAAAATATTTGTGTGTTGAATAACGTTGCTGTTCGCGTAAGCATCCAACAAACGAAACAAACTGAGGTCAGCCAGCTGGAACTTGTCATCATCTCTCTCAGCCCATTCTTTCTTTTCGAAACACGTGTAACTAGAGCATTTTTGAATCTGGCCAAGCAAGCTTCAAAAAGTCGGCTTATGAGCTCGTGGCTGGACTATGTACTTGGTTGTGGCTGGCACGCGGTGGTTGACTTCTTGGGCAAAAACGTGTGATATACAAAAATTACTAGCTAATTATCGCTACAAACTTCTATGTGTATGCAGACGGAGCGCAGAACGTTTATAACACTTATGTATTTACTATTCCTTCCCCACGTATTTACTTAAAAAAGCGGTGTTCATTGTCAGATGTTCCACACGGATCAAGAATATTAAACTTAACATGTAAAAATATTTCAGCGCGAGAATTGTTGTCGAAATTTATATAATTATTACGATCATGTTAAGTGTTCGATGTATTTATTCAACGCTTCCTACAGCATAAAATGAGTTTCTACACAAACCAGAGTTCAATAAATAGGTATACTAATATTGAGAGCGTAGCTATTGACAATGTTAAGCAGTGAAAGAAGCGAATGAATGTTAGTAATACATACACACAAACTTGCAGTGACGCTTTACAATCAACAGAAAACAGAGAATATATCAAACGTTCGGTTCTGTTTCCAACAACCCGTATCCCGTGCCAGTTTTACTGTTTTGTACATCACTTTTGGGTCCAAACTGAATCGGAGACAGCGCACTGCGAAGCAAGGCCTTGGCGCCGGGCGCTTGCACGGGAGTACTCGTGTGCTGAAAGACGGGTGCTTGAGATGCACGATTGGCACGAAATCGGAACCTACTGTACGTATGACAGACGTGACTGGGTAATGGATTTGGGCATACAACACGATTAACTGATTTCATTGGGTTCTACCAATGTAAAGGAAGACATCGATGCATCTCGAAATATCACATCCACGAGTCCTGTGACAATGGCAAGTCGGACTCCATTATCCAGTGTGAAACCAGTATAAATACAATGGTGTTTATGAGTAGTTTCAATGTAGACTCACACAAAATGTTTTGGAGCTCGATTCAGCAATATGCGACGACATCGGACTTGAACGGGATGAAAGGGACAGCTTTAGGTCGGTCAGTTGACGATTAAGGTAAGTGATCACTGAAACACGTGATTCAATGGTTACTGTACTGTATATCACGGTCATCGGGTTGCACAACGAAAGATCAACACAAAGAAACGAATGTGCATCTTTCGCATGAATGTCCTTTTCGTAATTGTTCACTTGCTCAAGCGTCGTCGCAGAGTCATTCGTCAGTTGTTGCTTCTGGAAAGAAAAGCTGAAATGTTTGGCGGAGCCGAAGGTAAGGTTGTTATTGATCTAATTGATACGCGACGGCCGACCAGGTGCACTGATGTCATTAATTTCGTTCAGAGTAGTAAACTACATTCACGCTGGTCGGGCTTGGTTGAGTCAATAAAACTCGTAATCTCCAAAAGTGTGGTTCGAGGTACCGACGGGGAACAGGCGGTACCACCATTTTTTTCGGATGGGGAACAGACGTACCCATCTGGGGGAAGGGGGAAGACCCAAATTTGAAGAAAGGTCATTTTTTGAGGTCGAAAATTTGATCCATTTTTGCCCCCTTCAGGGCAAAGTCTCAATAAAAAGGGCATTTTCGCGATTTTCGACAACATTGACCTAAAATCATGCAGGCGTACCATGGAGGGGAAACAGGCGTACCCGAGGGGCCCCCTCCCCAGGAACTACACTGTCTCCAAATGCAAATCTACGAGTCCAGGACAGGGCCAATCCGATCACCGTGTTTGATCAACATCAACCACCAAGCCAACCTCAGATTCCAATTTCGTCTTTTCCTCGCTCAGGAGTTGTATCTGCTGTTTCAACGTTGTACATTCGTCTTTGGCCTGTCTCAACTGAGACTCATGGCTGGTGAGCGCCTCGTCATGGGATCGAAGCTGAAAAGCACAGACGGACAGTTACTCATGTCTCTGTAAAAATAAACAAGATAATTAAAAAACAAACACCGCAAATCTTCAACTCACTTTGAGTCGCTCGGTTTTATTCGAGTTCATCAGGCGGCGAATAATCTCGACGCTCTTCTCGGTTTCAGCCTTTTGCTCGAGCAGCTCTTGTCGCAACCGAGTCTGCATTTGGAAGGTGTCAAAGAGAATACGCATGAAGGCTGTGACCAAAACGTACCTAGCTTGAGTTTGGGGTCAAATTTTGTTTGAGCTGACTATACCGTATGTGCCATCTAGGTCACTGACCGTTTCGTCCGTGAGCGCGCCAATCTGCGCCTCGGCATCGGCCAATTGTTGTTCGCGTTCGGCCAGCGCAAAGTCCGAGTCGCGCACTCGATCGCGAAAATACGGGATTTCATCGAGCTGCAACGAGCATTCACGCAAGTACCAAAATTGGAAAAGGTCATGCGCAGACGAAATGCTTACAGCTAACACCTTCGTCACGTGTGATGCTAGACATCTATGCATAAATACCAGTGGCTGGTTTTGGACTGACAAAAAACTTTTGATTTTTTCAACTTTGCCTGATCTCATGTCACAAATCACCCTGCCCTAACCAACACTGATCCGGAGCTGACTAAGCCAATTTCAACCACAACAGCAAGCTCATCAATCCTAGGTTTTTAGCCACTTTTTAGGTGCGATTTGCACCTAAAACTTCACAATTTCACCTAAAAATTGGAGGTTAGGTGCAACTTGCACCTAGATTTTTCACACTCAAAATTCTTGGTGCAAGTTGCACCTAAAATTTGACATGTTAGGTGCAAGTAGCACCCAGTGAATTTTGAATAAAAACTATGCTATCAATCGATGAAACTTGATAATATTTTAGCCACTAATCTTGCATTGGCATTGAGTTGTGTCTGCGTGAGTTGAAATTGAGTTTCCGAAAAAATAATTTTGCTCCTAAATTGTGATTTTTATGAAATACACATGTTTTATCCATCTTAGTTTAATTTAATTTTAGATTTGATCGCATTCAATCGTTTTCGACACACTCGGTTTTTTAGTCTTTTTTGCAAAATCGGTCCCACTCAATTTCTCTTTCATTAGAACGTGGGGAAGGGGACAGACCAGCCAGCAGCAAGACAAAGTGTCATTAGCTGATGGATGGACTGTACAATGGTGTTTCACCATCTTTTGTTGTTCACCATCGTTCATCAGTGTGCGTGCGTTACGCCTGTGACCTTCACATCAAAAACATCCGTTCTTTCCCACCTCCCTCTCTATCTGCATGGACCGGTCCTGCCAAAGTTGCACATCAGCCTCTAATTGATGGTTGACGTGTTCGAGACGTGCTACCAAGTCACGCAACTGATCGGTGTCGGTCGTCAAACGCTGAAAAAATAAGGGAAAAATATGAAGAGCAAAAAGAAAAATAATGGTTCGTTACCGTATTCCCTAAAAATCCAGCCCCGTGCCAAAAAACAAAGCACCTAAAAGACAGGCCCGAAGATCGAAAATAACACCAGAATTGGAATGCTCTCGACGTTTAGTGAAAATTATCTATTGTGAAAGTGGCCAAGTGAAAATAGAGCCCCTTGCACTTTAGCGAATATGCTACCCTCATGGCGATGGTAGAGCACACGTGAAGAACCGGCGCCTGTTAGCACACGGAAAACAGGAAGCACGATCGCACCAGCATCATCAGCATGAAACCCATGTTCTGCCGCTGGTCGCCGGTCATAGATCGCACGCTTCTCCAACTTCAACGCTAGCAGCAGCCGTTGTTGCGCAACCAAATCCCAATCCACGCCGTAAATCAACGTAACCTCGTTTTCGTCAGACAACTTCGCAATTTCCAACTGCTTCTCCTCTACTATCAGTCGCAGTGCGTCCAATTCCGTTTGCAACGCCGCATTTCGTTCATCGTTGTGTTCACGATTTCTTGCGACCTCCGCTTGTTGGGCACGATCGAGCGCGGCGCAACGTTTCTGAAGCAAGGATTGGGGTTTGTTGAACGTCAGCAAGATATCATAGAATGTAAATGTTAGCAATTCAGCAAACGAATGGCAATGGGAAATTTTTTTTGAACAGCAGTTCTTTCCCTCAACAATACAATTCGCAAAAATACAGTACGGCAGTGATGTACTGTCTGCTAGTAGATACCTTTCAAATGTCGAATTCATCGACAGGAGGTTGCGAATTACATGAATTCGATCCTCAACTTTGCGCGTCAACCAGTAAAATGAATTCTGTCAATGAAACGAACCTTGCACGAAATCAGTCTCGATGCCAGGTGTGCATTCATTTCAGCGAGCGATGGTTGAGTCAACTCCAATGACAAGTGCACCAAATGTTTGAATGCGTTTGTTTCAATGATCTCCATGATCGCTGCTCCATCAGACTTGATTGAAAATAGAGCTGTGTATCTGCAACAACAAACATTTATCATCTAACGAAGCAAGCAGCGTTTGTGCACAAGGTCATCAATCAAGGCTTATCAATCGCCGGATATGACAAAAACGTATAACCAAACTGGTATCAAACTTTTTAGATTTAATCAACTTGTGACCTAGAATATTTTGCGACAACTGTTTGCTGTCTGCTCGCCACTAATTTTGAGGACCGTAAAAAAATTTTCCACACGTCAATTCACGTCAATAGCACGAAAAACCATTACATATGTAGATCACAAATCAAATGCAGTTCTTAATGTGTCCCGAACAATACCACAATAACGACGTCCCGACGAACGCACTTTGGAGATTTGGCTTTGGCATGCTCACACACTTGTTTCAGCAAATTAATGAGCATCTTGGGAAGGTCGGAGAACGACACGAACAGGTGTTGCGCGTGTTTGATGTCGCTGAACGAACGTTGATCGATTGAAACATTGTAGACGAATGTCGGATCAGAGTCTTGAGTCACTTCGATCGCGATCGATCGCGGCCGGTTCTGAAAAATGAACTCCTCTCATTTGATCCTGCAATTCAGTTCGCGTTGCACTGAAATTGCGCAGAAAAAGCATGAACATACTTTATAAACCGCAACACAAACACACCTCAATAGTAGAACCGGCAGAATTATTGTCATCGTTGGAATTTGACGATTGTCTCACGCACATATTGATTATTGCTGATGTATTCCTCCTGGAAACAATTTCAGGTTTCATTCACACAGTGGTAGTCAGTAGTCAGTATAGTTTCTGGTCCGGCGAAACGGTTAGTAGTGTGTCAACCAGTGTACTTCCTGGTCCGGAGGGGGAACAGGCGGTACCCCCTTTTTTCGGAGTGGGAACAGACGTACGCACCTGGGGGGAAGGGGGAGGACCCAAATTTGGAGAAAAGTCATTTTTTGAGGTCGAAAATTTCACTCATTTTTGCCCCTTTTTGGAAAAAATCTCAATAAAAAGGGTATTTTGGCGATTTTTGGCGACATTGACCTAAAAATCACTCATTTTATGCCTAAAAGTGCCTATTTTAGGCCTAAATTTGCTTGTTTTAGGCAAAAATTGGGGGAGCAGACGTACCCGGAGGCAGTGTAGTGGCAGGCCCATGTGTGGGAGGTAAGTATGATGCGGGGTTGGGACCGGAAGCGTGAGAGGTATGATTTTGGTCACCCAAAAAGGCGAAAAAACACCGTTTTTGTGATACAATTTTGGCCAAAAAATGAGGTAAAAATAGTACTTTTTCAAAATTTTCGCCGAAAATCGCCTAAAAATAGGTATTATGGGTGGGTTTGCGCGCGGAGCGCGCGATTTTTGGGAAAATAAGGTCGAAAAACACCGATTTTTGCCTTAAAAAGGTATAAAATTGCTTGTGAGAGGTATGATTTGGAGTTGTGAGAGGTAAGTACTCAACCCCCCCCCCCCACCCCCCCCCTCGGGTTTTGTGGTAGGTAAGTACTGAGAGGGGGGGGTAACCCCCCCCCAACCTCCCCCCCCCAGCCACTACTATGCCCGGAGGGGACAGTGGGGCAGGCGTACCACGGAGGAGGAACAGACGTACCCGAGGGGGTCCTCCGCCCAGGAACTACACTGGTGTCAACCGCTTTTTTCGGACAGCGGTTTGGTGTATTGAATACTTTCCTGGGCCTCTTCCTCCGCCCTGGGGGAAGATCCAAATTGACGATAAAGTCCTTTTGAGGCAGGAAATTTGACCTATTTTTGCCTCCTTTTTAGAAAAAATCTCCATAAAAAAGGCTAGTTTTGCGCGACTTTTGACATCAGTCACCTACGCTACACATTACCCATTCCAGGCCTAAAAATGCACATCTTGGGCCTAAAAAAGCCTATTTTACGCAAAAATTTGGGCGGTTGGTGTACATGGAGAGGTGGTTAATATCAGTGGTGTAGCTACCCAGGCGGGGCGGCAACCTACTGTACCACCCAAAATGCGGGGCGGCAACCTACCTACTGTACCAGCCGAGCTAGGGGGGGTCGTACCACTTGGGGGGGGGGTCATCTGGAAACCGAAATTTTTTATGTCTAAATACTGAAGAAAATGTGGTCTAAAACACTAATTTCGCGCGCAGCGCGCGACTTTTCGCCTATTTGCAGACAAATATGCTAATTTTATGCAATTTTAAGCCAAAAAATGAATGTTTTGGGTGAAAAGTTAGGTGGGGCGGCAACCTACCTACTGTACCAGGGGAGGGGCGGCAACCTACCTGCTGTACCAGGCGAGGGGCGGCAACCTACCTACTGTACCTTGGGGGGACCCCCCACCCCCCCCCCCCCAGCCACACCATTGGTTAATATTATACTAGTGTACCTTGATCGGGGCGGTTATAGTACACCTGTGTGGGGGCCCCTCCCCCAGCAGGAATTACACTGGTGGTACTGGTAGACTGACTAGGGTCAGTAATATATGTTTTTTGGGAAAACAGTTCTTCAAAATAAACGTTTTAGGAGTCAACTGCCAGTTCTTGCGAAATTCCTAAGGCAAAATCGCGCGTTTTTACACCGTTCAGGGGTTCTATTTCCGACAATACGGTAATTTAAACGATCAAACGATTCAAAAATCGAACCTGCCGCTGTTGCTGTTGCCGTCCGTATTTCCATCATTCAAAGGTGATCCACTGATTTTCACCGGCACCGAGCTGCGAAATAGGATCTGTCGTGCGGGTGCTGGTAACGAAGACATCGAGGCAGTCGAAGACGTCGATGGATCAACAGCATCAAAAAACGACGAAAATGAATGCATTGTTGGGATTGGGATTCGTCTCTCGCCCTCACTCACCGCGCGCTTTGGTATTTCTTAACACAAAAACAATCCATGGCTTTTTTGGATGGAGGGACGGAAGAGACAGAGCAGTGTTGGAGGCAATGGTGTAGCTGGGGGGAGTGGGGGGGTCCCCCCCTAGGTACAGTAGGTAGGTTGCCGCCCCTCACCTGGTACAGTAGGTAGGTTGCCGCCCCTCCCCTGGTACAGTAGGTAGGTTGCCGCCCCACCTAACTTTTCACCCAAAACATTCATTTTTGGCTTAAAATTGCATAAAATTAGCATATTTGTCTGCAAATAGGCGAAAAATCGCGCGCTGCGCGCGAAATCAGTGTTTTAGGCCACATTTTCTTCAGTATTTAGACATAAAAAATTTCGGTTTCCAGATGACCCCCCCCCCCCTAGCTCGGCTGGTACAGTAGGTAAAGGCAATCTACGGGAGGTTGTCACTCAGCCCCCGAATACCGTAACCCACCGTAATTTTGATCTGCAAGGATCGTGTCGAGACCATTTTGTTTTTATCTATGTTTTGCGTGTTAGCGCCAACACCAACCAACATTTCCAAGTTTTGGTGATCGACGCGCACGATGACAATTTCCAGCTTGCTGCCGCTAATACACGTGTCGATAAGCAGCGATCACCATGGGTCTCGCAACGATCTCGCTTGCGGTGGGTTACGGTATTCGGGGGCTGAGTGACAACCACCCGTAGACTGCCTTTAGGTTGCCGCCCCGCATTTTTGGTGGTACAGTAGGTTGCCGCCCCGCCTGGGTAGCTACACCACTGGTTGGAGGTGGGGGGTTTGGGGGGTAGCCTCCCCAGTACAGTAGGTATCCTCCTCGCCTCCCTCTCCGAGCGCGGTACAGTAGGTGTCCCCCCTCCAGAGTACCTCCAACACTGAGGCAGAGGGTGCACCGACCGAACCAAGCCGAGGCATAGTTTTTTAGACACTTTTTAGGTGCAATTTGCACCTAAAAAATCAGAATTGCACCTAAAAATTCAGGGTTAGGTGCAAGCTTGCACCTAAAATTTTGGGCCCTTATTTGCTTAATTTAGCATTTATACAGCATCTTTTAAGGTTGGAAAGCTTAGAAACAAAAAAAATGCGCTGCGCGGCTTTTCATTCCTTCCAATAAATTCCATCGAAGCATTTGGTCGACATCGACAAAAAATATTGATCTGATTGATTGATTTCGTATACAGTTAGTACCTGGTGTGTTGGAGATAAGAAGCAAAACAAATACATGCTGTACTAGGATCAGTGTAGTTCCTGGTCCGGCGAGGCGGTTAGTGAACCTACCCACTCGGTGCGGCGGTTAGTGTACCTCCCTGTGGGGGGAAGGAGGGGGAAGACCAAAATTCAAGAAAACGTCCTTCTTTGAGGTCAATAATTTGACATATTTTTGCCCTTTTTTGAAAAAAATTCTCCATAAATAGGGTATTTTGGCGACTTTTGACAACATTGACCTGAAAGTTACCCATTTTAGGCCTAAAAATACCCATCTTGGGCTAAAGATGCCTATTTTAGGCAAAAATTGCGGCGGTTGGTGTACCTGGTGCGGCGGTTAGTGTACTAGTGTACCTTGGTCGCGGCGGTTAGTGTACCTTAGGAGGGGACCCCCTCCCCCCAGGAACTACACTGACTAGAACTAGAGCAGAGCATGACAACAGTATTAGATACCCACACAAAGTAAATGAACAGCGAAAGTAATTGATTCGTATGTGACCCCCAAATGTGGATATGGTGACATGAAAATTTTACTGTTTCGTTTTCTTCTCAATCGGTTCTCAATAATGAAACCATAGTAGTGGCTGGGGGGGGGTGGGGGTTGGGGGGTTACCCCCCCTCTCAGTACTTACCTACCACAAAACCCGAGGGGGGTTGAGTACTTACCTCTCACAACGCCAAATCATACCTCTCACAAGCAAATTTATACCTTTTTAAGGCAAAAATCGGTGTTTTTCGACCTTATTTTCCCAAAAATCGCGCGCTCCGCGCGCAAACACACCATAATACCTATTTTTAGGCGACTTTCGGCGAAAATTTTGAAAAAGTACTACTTTTACCTCAATTTTTGGCCAAAATTGTATCACAAAAACGGTGTTTTTTCGCCTTTTTGGGTGACCAAAATCATACCTCTCACGCTTCCGGTCCCAACCCCGCATCATACTTACCTCCCACACATGGGCCTGCCACTACACTGAATGAAACTAGTACAAAATGTGCTACAAAATGTTGAACTTTCCCTGAAAGTTTGCTTTTGCTAAAGGAAAAGGCACTCATTGCTTTACAACTTTATTGAACTTCTAAAAGCACGCAAATAGCATTGAACACACAACCTGGCAAAAAAAGCCTAAAATTGGCGTTTTTTGTCCAAAATAGGGGTTGCACCTACTTTGGCCAGCTTGCACCTAAAAATTGGGGGGTTGCACCTAAGTTGCACCTAGTGCATTTTGAAAAAAAACCCTGAGCCGAGGTGTGCCGGCCGGGCCGACCAGTTTTGTTGGAGGTACTCTGGGGGAGGGGGATACGAGGGGGTCCCCCCAGACCAAATTACCTAATCCTTTTTCAAACTTCGCGCTGTTCAGTTACTTGAACGATGTTGAACAATTGTGATCGGACCCAGACATGAAGGCCCTAAAAGCCCCGGGCCCCAACCCTAAAAGCCCCGAAATCACAGGCCCCGTCCCTAAAAGCCCCAGGGTCTGGGGCCCCGGCCCTAAAGGCCCCGGGGTGAAAGCCCCGGGTGCTTTCGTCGATACCCTAAAAGCCCCGGGGTACTGTGTTTGGACCCTAAAAGCCCCAGGCCCCGTGGTCGGGACCCTAAAAGCCCCGGGCCCCGTGGTCGGGACCCTAAAAGCCCCGGGCCCCAGGCCCCGTGGTCGGGACCCTAAAAGCCCCGGGCCCCAGGCCCCGTGGTTGGGACCCTAAAAGCCCCGGGCCCCAGGCCCCGTGGTTGGGACCCTAAAAGCCCCGGGCCCCAGCTAATTCCAGCTAATTCCTTGCCGCCATAACTTTAGTTGTTACAATTTATTCAGTGTTTCGCATATCTTGATTGGTGATACATAGACGGTCTAATAGAAATGGTAATGCCACTTTTATGTCTTGGTGTGCACCTATTCCGGCAACGGATGTACTGTATTCATACATTCAACGGTGTGGTAATTAATTGGTTGTCATTTTCTTCTTTGTCATACTTTACTGTTTCGTGGTTCTGAACTGATGACTGATAAAAGGTTGATTATGGTATGCAATATGGTGGGACCGACTAAAAGTCCCGGGGGCCCGGGGCCGGGATGAGGTGGCTAAAAGCCCCGGGGGCCCGAGCCCGTGACTAAAAGCCCCGTGGTGCTGGCCCGGGACAGGGGCCCGGTGACTAAAAGTCCCGGGGCCCGGATTTCATGAAAAACGTTTTGCACTCGGCAGGATTTGAACCCTCGACCTTCCGATTGTGAGTCCGAATGCTTACCGCTTCGGCTATAAAGCCGCGTTGGCCAAGCTTCTAAACACGTGCCTTATAAACAAACAAGCAGCAGCAAATGCAGCACAGCTGGCTGGCGTTTGTGTGTGTGTGGTGTGTGTGTGCATGTGTGTTGTTTGCAGTGTGTTGCGCGCGCGTGTGCGATGCGCATGATTGAGCAAGGTGAGACAAATATGCAAGTGAGAGACACAGACAACCATACATTCATGAGCTTTTCGTTTGCCTTCTGCTTTCTCGCATAGATGCCATTGCATTTGCGTTTCTTCTCTCTCAACTCATGCTGATTTGTTGTTATACACATTCTGAAACATTGTCAACATATTGGCATTTTCAACAGAGATCTGAAATCAAAAGTCTGCATAAGGTGGTGCACAAAATGAATCAGTTCAACCAACCGTTCACAAAATTTTTAAGGCACAGGCAACAGTCTCAACCTAAATGTGCTCAACGCAGGTTCGAATATCGTCACTGCCACTGATAATACCGTCAAATAATTATTCCCCCAACATTGTGCTCACAATAAAAGTAACAATGGCGAACTCAAAAACAAACAAACTCAAAAAAAACAATAAAAGTAACAATGGCGAACTCAAAAACAAACAAACTCAAAAAAATAAAAGTCATAACGTAAAACAATGGTCATAAAATTAGAACGTGCATCATAATTTCAAAACATTGATTATAGGCTCTCACAAAGTGTAACAACATGTCCCAAATGTATATTGTATATGATATTATACTTTACTTATGGGTGCATTTAGCGTCAAAAATTCTATTTCGTAATCGCGAACTTAGGTTGAACACGGAATCTGGAACCTGGAAATATTTCCGGATTCCGGATTCCGTGCTCAACCTGGGTTCACCCTTATGAAGTAACATATCCACAGAAGCCCGCTGTTGTATTGGTCGCACAATGACTTATAAGAATTGGTCAAATTTTTTTCCTGAATCGTAAAGAGGGAAAGTGACGGGGCAATGACGTTGCGTTGCGTGATCGCACACAAAGCATGCAGTAAAGAAAATGTTTCACACCTGCGGCAACGTGGTTGATCTGCTAGATTATTTTCAGCTGAAAATGTTTTGTGAGAATCACAAATAGCACAGTGGTTAAGAATGACTGAACTTGAAAATCAGGATTGATTTGATGAATTCTTATATGGTCATTGTGCTACCAATACTTAGCAATTTGTCTTACTTACTCTGCATATTACTATCGCTGTTTGTATGCTAAAATGTTGCGAAGTTGCGGAATTTTATCAGTTATTGTGCCCGCTGATCTCCCAGTTCATAATTATCCATTGCTTGATTATTAAAAACATCGATCAAATGGCAAAAACGGTGTAACGATTACACTGAGTCTACGGGAGGTTGTCACTCAGCCCCCGAATACCGTAACCCACCGCAAGCGAGATCGTTGCGAGACCCATGCTGATGGCTGCTTATCGACACGTGTATTAGCGGCAGCAAGCTGGAAATTGTCATCATGCGCACCGATCACCAAAACTTAGAATTGTTGGTTGGTGTTGGCGCTAACACGCAAAACATAGATAAAATACAAAATGGTCTCACCACGATCCTTGCAGATCAAAATTACGGTGGGTTACGGTATTCGGGGGCTGAGTGACAACCTTCCGTAGACTGCCTTTATGTCACATTAAAGGGGAAATTGCGCATTCCTAATCGCCTTTCAAACTCTACAGGTGTTTAGACAGTCGTGTGGGCATCATGCAAGTGAAATCACTTGGAACAAACTCTCAAACGTGTACCCAGGAGAAGCAGTTTAAAGGGAATGATCGGGAAGAAAATTCAGCGCGGACCGGCCGAATTTCCACCTGCGCATTCAGGCATTCTGCCTGATCAAAAAGCTGTCAAGGCGACAGAATGTTTCGCACGATTCTTGAAACTCACTAACTATAGAATTTCGCTTTTCTTTATATTTCGAATTTCGACGAATTGTTCCAGCGTGACAAGCAGAGCATGAAACATTTGGCAGACACACTGGAACAATTCGTTGAAATTCGAAATATAAAGAAAAGCGAAATTCTATAGTTAGTGAGTTTCAAAAATCATGTGAAACATTCCGTCACCTTGAGAGCTTTTTGATCAGGCAATTTGCCTGAATGCGCAGGTAGAAATTCGGCCGGTCCGCGCCGAATTTAGTTCCCAGTGGCTTGTCTTAAACGGAATCTCCTGGGTTCATGTTTGGGAATTGGTACCAATTTTTTTGACTTTTGTGATGCCCACATTGCTGTCTAAACACTTGTAAAACCAGAAAGGCGATTAGGAATGTGCAATTTCCCCTTTAAAGCACACGCTGTGCGTAAAATTACGCATTAGTTGGAGATAAAATGAAAGGAAACGCAAAAGCATCCATGCGAAGAAGCAGAAGGCAAACGAAAAGCTGATGAATGTATGGTTGTCTTGCAATTGCATGGTTGTCTCGCCTTGCTCAATCATGCGCATCACACACACGCGGCCAACACACTGCAAACAACGCACACACACAAACGCGCCAGCCAGCTTACGCTGCCTGTGCTGCTGCTTGTTTGTTTATAAGGCACGTGTTTAGCTGCTTAGGTAGCGCGGCTTTGTAGCCGAAGCGGTAAGCGGCCGGGTTCACAATCGGAAGGTCGAGGGTTCGAGTCCTCCTTGGAGCGCTCGAAATTTTTTCGCACAAAACTTGTCCCGGGACTTCTAGTCACCTCAGCCCGGGCCCGGGCCAACACCACGGGACTTTTAGCCACGGGCCCCGGGCCCCGGGACTTTTAGTCACCTCATCCCGGGCCCGGGCCCCGGGCCCACGGGACTTTTAGTCGGTCCCCACATCTCATGGTAACCACTAAATTGTCAGTTTCCATATGGTAGCCACCGGTGAGTTATGGTAACCCGTGATATGTAGCTAAGGTAAAGGCAGTCTACGGGAGGTTGTCACTCAGCCCCCGAATACCGTAACCCACCGTAATTTTGATCTGCAAGGATCGTGTCGAGACCATTTTGTTTTTTATCTATGTTCTGCGTGTTAGCGCCAACACCAACCAACATTTCCAAGTTTTGGTGATCGGCGCGCATGATGACAATTTCCAGCTTGCTGCCGCTAATACACGTGTCGGTAAGCAGCGATCAGCATGGGTCTCGCAACGATCTCGCTTGCGGTGGGTTACGGTATTCGGGGGCTGAGTGACAACCTCCCGTAGACTGCCTTTAAAGTGCCTCTACAATTGAATGGTGACCGCGTTTGTTCGCAGCCATTTTTTTGGAAATTGAAGGCAAGGTATCAGAAACCCAGATTTAGGGAATGGATTTTCAACTCGTTGCTTTGTGATGTTTCACGGAGCCCACATATTTTCACAGGAGGAGAAAAAATGAAAAAAGTTTGAGGCAAGCCTGTGCAAGACACAAGGTAATCCAATCTAAGATATTTTCAGCGTTTTATACACAGACGTTTCTCTGTTAAACGAGATATAAAGCATTGTACGAAACGCCAGGTGTGATAAATGATAAGCGAAACACTCCGAAAAATCAAGCCTTTTTGAAGCACCCTTTTACTGCTGTATAATTTTAGGCATCTGTGGTGAATGAAATAAGTTGTCAATTACAAATAAAAATCCTCTAATTATCAAGTTTTTTGTTTGTGCTCCCCAGTTTTCAAAACCCTACACAGCTCACACAATGTTTACCACAACATGCGCAAGGCAGCCATTCCACAGCGCACACACACAACAAAGCTTGCCAGCTGAAACATTGCTGTGTTGTCGCTGTGCCGGCTGTGTGTTGTCGTTGTATGTGCGCTGTGGAATGGGCTGCCTTGCGCATGTTGTGGTAAACATTGTGTGAGCTGTGTAGGGTTTTGAAAACTGGGGAGCACAAACAAAAAACTTGATAATTAGAGGATTTTTATTTGTAATTGACAACTTATTTCATTCACCACAGATGCCTAAAATTATACAGCAGTAAAAGGGTGCTCAAAAAGGCGATTTTTCGGAGTGTTTCGCTATCATCTGTCACACCCGGCGTCCGTACAGCTATATCTCTCTCACAGAGAAACGTCCGTGTTAAACGCGAAAATATCGTGGTACCTTGCGTCTGCCCCCGCCCACCTTCCTCTTTTTTCCCCCCCCCAAGGGGCCGCGCCCAAAGCACGGAACCGCCCCCGGCTCGTACCCCTCCCTCCGGACGGACGCAACCCCCACCCGGCGGGACGCCCCACAAAAAAAAAACAAACCAACACCAAACAAGAAAAAACGCAACCGCCCGGCCCGGCCCGCCCGGGGCCTAGAGGAGATAGAAATCTTTAAGAAAACATCGGTGCCTGATTCGTAAAGGAAAGGTGAAACGAGGTGAAACATTGATCAAGCATGGGTCGCTGGTGACAGGACGCTTTGTTCCCAGTGACAGACCGTCCCGCACACCTCGGCCTGTGCCGGACGGCGCGGTTTGTTTCACTTTCTTCCTCGATAACGCCTACAAGTTATTGTCTGGCGGTAGACAAGTGCGGGAAGCTCGAATTTACTGTCCGTTTCGTTCTAAAACTTTTCTGGAGCTTCGAAATGAACACCGCAACACCTTGATGAAGATTCTGAAACAACGCCGATATTGCCCATCAATGGGTGGAATTCACAAAACAAAGTCAAGCTCACCGTCAAGCTCAACGTCAAAGTTCAAAGCCAGATGTTTCCGCGTCACGCTGGCTCGTGCAGCAGACGCAATTTTCTAAACAAAGGGTCAACTTTGACGCATTATTGTGCAAGACTGGATGCTTACCTGAGAGTATTTCTGAGTTTCATGAATTTCTGAAAAGAGGCAAAGAAATGAACAGACGATCACCAACGGAGGTGCAAAAAATTTTGACTGCGGTCAATGATCGCCACATTATTTCAATACCATTAGTCAGAAATTATTATAACTCAGAAATAATCTTCAGAAACGCTTGTGCTACGTCCTTAAAATAACAGTATCCCGAGAAACGCATCCAATCATGCCCAATAATGTGTCAAAGTTGACCCTTCGTTTAGAAAATTGCGTCTGCTGCACGAGCCAGCGTGACGCCGAAACATCTGACTTTGAACTTTGACGTTGAGCTTGAGGGTGAGCTTGACTTTGTTTTGTGAATTTCACCCAATGACGTTGCGTTGCTTAATCACACACAAAGGGTGATATTTTCGAAACGGTGTAAAGGTCAGGTGGGTGTTAATGTGGGTGGTAAGCTCGGTCGACAGCTCAGTGTGATAGACCTCGGTGTAAACTTTAAACATTCCACGTTAATAACAGGCAATGTTTCACGTTTACACCGAGCTACGCCGACCGAGCTTTCGACCGAACTTTACACCGACCTTCACGCCCAACTGACCTTTACACCGTTTCGAAAATTCCACCCACAGAATGCAGTCACTAAAATGTTTCAGGCCCGCAGCAGCGTGGGTGTTCTGCCAGATTATTTTCAGATGAAACTGTTTTGTAACAATCACAAATAGCACAGAGTGGCTAGGAGTGACTGAACGTGAAAATCAGGATTGATTTAATGAATCTTATATGATCATTGTGCGACCAATTTCTCCCCGATTTTGCCCTCAAGGCGTCAATATCGGCCCAAAATGACCAAAATTACTGTAAAATCGGTGGTTTTTAACTCAAAATACTCGAAATTCATGCGCTACACACAAAATACAACGTTTTCACACGATTCTACGCATGATTAAAAACATCAAATTTTTATCCAAGCGCTAACCACCCAGGCCATCGGCTCTGATACAGTAGGTATCCCCCTCTCTGAGCCCGGTACAGTGGGTATCCACCCTCCAACGGCCGCGCCCCCGCCCCGCCCGCCCCACCCCCCCCCGCCCCCCAGTACCTCTATGGTCTGTTGATCAAATACCGACAGAGGGGTAAAACCATGCAGGCAAATTTAGGCGGCGGGGGATACACACACATGTCCCCCCCCCCCCCACACACGCCCCGCACACACCACACGCGGGTCTCTGTGCCACACAAAAACCCGCGCTCCCTGCCACCCAACAAAACCGACTTTGTCTACCCCAACCGCCCTTGACTACCAGTGGAAAAACTTGCGTTCTCCCCAACCCCTCTAAATTTCCCCGCGGATGGGCCTACAACACTATGTCGATATTTAATAACGTAACACTGCTGACAATTGGAAAAAATTGTGCGCTGCGCGCGACTAAAGCACTTTTCAACGTAAAAATTGCGCAAAAACTTCGAAACATGAAGAAACACGACCCCTGCACCAAAAGAAAAGCGAAAATGCCAACTTGCGGGGGTGGGCTGCTGTTTAGGGCAGGGGTAAAGGCAACCAGCAGTGCTTTGCACTCTTCACCCTTCACTCTTTATCGGATTCACACGCAAATCACGGGCCGCGAGACGTGGCTACAGTAACAGGTGTGTAAGTATTCAGGGTGATACGGTATGGTCTAAGAGTGCAACGCACTGCTGGTTTGCCTTTAGATACTAGCACGGGGCGGGGGGGGGGTGCCAACTTGAGGGGGGGGTTGGTTTTTCTAGGGTAGGTGCCAACGCCAAGGTGGGGCTGGGGGTGTTTTTTTGGTGTCCGTCTGGTACGAAAAGTGGGGGTGCCACTTTTTTTCAACAAACCCACATCAATACCTTCAACATTCCGATAGAGAGACACTGATAATGAACCAGAACGCCAAAGAAATAATTGCAAGTTTGAAATTGACACGGATAATTGTTTCCTTTGCGAATCAGGCACCGATGTTTTCTTAAAGATTTCTATCTCCTCTAGGTCGGACCACGGGGCCCGGGGCTTTTAGGGTCCCGACCACGGGGCCTGGGGCCCGGGGCTTTTAGGGTCCCGACCACGGGGCCTGGGCTTTTAGGGTCCCAACCACGGGGCCTGGGGCCCGGGGCCGGCGCGACCAATGGGGGCCCGCCCGAGCGCCCCCCCCCCCCCCCCGGGCCCGGGGGACTCGGGGCCCCCGGGGCTTTTAGGGACGGGGCCCCTGGGGCTTTTAGGGCCACTCGACATGAAGCTGTAAACAAACAACAAACAGCAGGACCGCAGGATGGAGCCACAGCCCACAACGACCAATGGTGTAGCACGGCACGGGTGGGGGGTGGCGGGGGTCCCCCCAAGGTACCGTATGCCCTTAGAGCCCCCCAAAATAGAGCCCCCCAAAAATACAGCCCCCCCTAAAAGGGGTCAGTGAAAAAATAGAGCCCCCCACAGTGTTGGAGGTACTCTGGAGGGGGGATACCTACTGTACCGGGCTCGGAGAGGGGGGATACCTACTGTACCAGAGCCGACGGCCTGGGGGGTTATGTACCTAGGGGGGTTTGGGGGGGTTGGGGGGTTAGGTTTTGGGGTGAAAATTTTTAATGTGTTTATTATGTGTGGACTGTGGAATCGTGTGAAAACGTAGTATTTGCGCGCATAGCGCGCGAATTTTGGGTAATTTGAGGCAAAAACCACTGATTTTACACTAATTTTGGTCAAAAATTGGCACTTTTGAGGCAAAATCGGGGGGGATACCTGTACCGGGGTCAGTGTTGGAGGTACTCCGGAGGGGGGGATACCTACTGTACCAGAGCCGATGGCCGGGGGGTTATGTACCTCGGGGGGGGGTGGGGGGGGGGGTGAGGTGTTGGGGGGAAAATTTTTAATGTGTTTATTATGTGTGGAATCGTGTGAAAACGTGGTATTTGCGCGCGTAGCGCGCGAATTTTGGGTAATTTGAGGCAAAAACCACTGATTTTACACTAATTTTGGCCATTTTGGTCAAAAATTGGCACTTTTTGGGCAAAATCGGGGGGGATACCTACTGTACCGGGGTGAAAATCGGGGGGGATACCTACTGTACCATGCCAAACATCGGGGGGGATACCTACTGTACCAGGCGAGGGGGGGATACTTACTGTACTGGGGGGGGGGCTACCCCCCCCCCCCCCCCCCCCCCACCTCCAACACTGACCGGGGTGAAAATCGGGGGGGGGGGATACCTACTGTACCATGCCAAACATCGGGGGGATACGTACTGCACCAGGCGAGGGGGATACCTACTGTACTGGGGGGGGGGGGGGGCTACCCCCCCCCCAAACCCCCCACCTCCAACACTGGCCCCCCCAAAAATACAGCCCCCCCCCAACTTGGAATTCCCCGCTTGGGGGTCGTAAAGTCAAGTTCTTGTATAAGACACCTTGTGTACAACGTTTGTGGTTGAGTATATGATGACGTAAAGCCTTTTATGGAAGATCTGCACCTAAAAGCACTCAATAATGACCAGTAACACCCTGACAGAACTCCATTTTAGGGGTATTTTTGGAACATTTTTTGAGATTTTGGGCAGCGAAAAAAACAGCCCCCCAAAAATACAGCCCCCCTAAAAGGGGTCAGCGAATTAATAGAGCCCCCCTTCTATTTAGGTTTTTACGGTAGTGGCAGATACAACATCGATCCGCCCCGTCCTAGATACGGAACGGAATAAGGAACATTCCTACTCATTCCCCCGCCAAGGAAGAGCTGAACACAAAAATTGTCCTAAAATGGTGGCAACCCATGTCTAAGTCGTCGTATTACTCTCACACACGGCATCTTCATGCCCGTCGCCATCAAACTACGATCATCATTTGCAACAGAACCCTTGTTGACAGCCAGAATCACTCGTTGCGCCCATTCCATTTTGTCCTGTCCATTCAATCGAATCACCACGCGACCGACGTAGTTCGTCGCACGCGGTCGATCGACACGTCGGCACACGTTGGTCTTCTGACGTGGTGGCCTTTTCTTCTTCCGTTGTCTTCCTTTTCTGTGCTTCTTTCATCGATGCGGCGACGACACGACCCACGAGATTGGACTGCAGGGTCTTTGTAAGGTCTCTGCAAGGCACCCGCCTACCCAGTCTTCGGAAGGTTACAGGGTACCCCAAAGGTCCGAAAAAGGGTGTTTTTTGCATGCATTTTACTACAAAATTGGTTTAAAAATGGTACTTTTTGTATTTTGGCCGAAAATTTGCCTAAAATGGCTATTATATGGAGGTTGAGATTTTTGGGTTTTTGAGGACGAAAAACACCCATTTTTGCCTATGAAAACTATAAATTGATGGTTGCAATGTACCTACCCTTCCACCCAGCCACTACATTGTTTGGGAGCACCCCTCTCCCACCCTCCAGCCGACAACGCTGGTGCTGTGCACTAAGTAGGCAATAATATTCAAATATTAACGAAAATGTATTTAGATGTACAAATCCGCGCGTAGCGCGCGATTTTTTGCCTATTTGAGGTAAGAAATAACGCTTTTGAGCCATTTTGAGTCAAAAATACCCATTTTGGGGTCGACTGTTGTTGACGATAGATAGATTGTTCCCAGTTGACTATAGATAGATTGTCCCATAATTGTTGAACTATATTATCACTGGTATACTAAGTTTCTAATTTGGTTGCCTCGTGCATTTTTAGAGACACAGGGAAACTCCCGTTCGAAGTCGAGGCAGGCAACAAGCTCAACACACAGTCAACAGGCCACGCAGCTGACACACACAGCTTGTGTGGCTGGAACATTCGAAACGCACACGAGCCAGCTGCGTGGCTTATTGACTGTGTGTTGAGTATGTTGCCTGCCTCGACTTCGAACGGGAATTTCCCTGCGTCTGCAAAAATGCATGAGGCAACGAAATAAATTTACATATCGCGAGAAGTAACTCCGGATCCTTCCCCCTTAGGTATTGATATTGATATCTTGGGTCGATTGGTCTGCCACTGCACTGCACGCAACCCGTGCATAAATAGTATTGGGGGCTTCTTGCCTCTATTTTTTTGGCATATTTCGTAGACAAACTATTTTTCCTCACCTACTCTGCGCCTCCAGTCATTCACGTCCGATTTTCGGAATGACTAAGAAATTGAAAACAGATTGCTTTGCTTTGCTTGCAGCAGTCCAATTTTTTTCAGGATCGCGATTTGAGCGCACCAGATAAATAATAAGCAATTGATATGCAACGTTTGCTTGCAACCAGAATGCTCGTTTTGACTCGATCTGCAGTTGTTCGCCAGCGCCAGTTATGCCGCAATCTGCTGAGATGTGGCTGCGGCATTCAGTCATTCTCCACCATGGGGACGGCGTCACGCAAGTGCCCTCCCAAATCCAGAATTGATCACCACAACGATTCATATTCATCAACAAGAGCGTGTTGTTGCTCTGATAATCATGTGCACATCGCTGTTCGCTCATTATGCATTCATTCGGAGGCCGAGTCAACGCGACAGTATGAAGTGCGAGCCGATTTGACACTGGATCTGTTGGATGAGTATTTGGAGAAACTACCCGAAATGGTCGACTGCCACCCGGATTATGACGTTGTCTATTCTCAAGGTTAGCCGCTTTCTGCGTGTGCTGGTCAGAATCATGATTTCTGCAGAGAAGTTTTGTTAAGCTGGGCTGAGTACTTTTACCCACAGAGTTCGTTTGTTTACGTTTCTTTTATTGCATAAGGCATGCCCTGCAGGATTTATCGTCAACGGCAATCTTTGAACGCCGTTTGTGTCTGGTTGTCCAAGTTTTAGTTATTCTATGGACCCCGAATCGCAAAGTATCTGGCATGCATGTTCACATGACAAGAGTGTGTGAAAAAAGTTCAGCTGTATCTTTTGTAAAATTCTCGATTGTCTGTAAATCACCCGACGACAGACTTTTAACTTGCCAAATTTTGATGTAGTGTTATTATCGAAGGGGGTGTATCACAAGTAATAGTGCTGTGGCAAATCCTGTTCCACATACGTATGTATCTTTCCAGGTGTGCTCACACTGTCGCTCGGTGGCTCAACTGGCACGTACGTGATCAATAAACAAACACCAAATCGCCAAATCTGGCTATCATCACCCGTCAGCGGACCGAAACGGTACGATTTCATCGATGGACAATGGGTGTACGCACATGACGGGGTGTATATTCAAGATTTGCTCACTGACGAACTCAGAACTTTGTTTAAATCCGATATGGTTGATCTAAGACAACTGTTTGCAGACGTTAGATAGCAGTCAGTCACGTTCTTATTGTTTGGATGCAGACTAGTCATTGTGATGTTTCAAAGTTTTGTGATCGTTGGTGTGTCCTCTGTTGACCACGTAAATATTCATAGAACAAATTGACATAAAACAACAAGTAGCACCTCGATCGGACAATTTTGCTGTGCATAAATTGAGAAGAACGAAGCCAGATAAATGTAAGCGAAGTATGAGTACTCATGAGCGAACGTCGAAATTGAAATTTGGTACTGTTTTTTCATTGACGGGTTTCTTGGTTACGTTTCATTCGCGATTTTCCGGTTCAAACTGAATGTTTTTCGATTGTACCTGCAGCCTGAACAGGTCAACAAATCCAAACCCGCTGTCCGGTCTGCTGCTGGGTAGGCCGTTGTGATGCCTCCTTCCGTCACCACGTAGGTGGGCTCGTCCGTGCCGCTTTTGTATTCGTCTGAAATTCCTGTTTTTTGTTTTTCTTGGTTTTATTGCACAGGGGACTAGCGACCAATATGGGCTTCGGCAGGCTCAAATGTGGCGAGGTGATGTTTCAAATGGCGTATACCGAGAGCTTGCTTTCTGTGTTTTCAACCGATCTTGAATAGACGCGGGGTCACCACGTGGGCATCTGGTGCACCACCCGATGACACCGTTCACACTGATGATGACTCGGTCCACCACCCGTCTGCGAAAATACAGACGGAAACGGACCGCACGGTGCACCGCTCATCGTGTATGAGATACCAATTCTGCTCACTTTGCAACCGCTCAACCTGCGTCCGGCCGATTCAGGCTCGGCTTCTCAGCCTGATTCCTTGGTTCACGCTCTCGATTTATCCGATCCAGAAGTTCCGGGGGGCCAAAGTCGGGACTCAACTTTCACACAATAATTCTTCCAGCCATAATAGATCCACCTCTCCAACCGTGTGTCTCGTTGGCACACGGGTATCTGAGATGTATTTGGAAGTCGACCAAATCGAAACGAAGTACATCTTGACAGGTGACAAAGGCATAAAGACAGTCTGTCCAAGCTGTTGGAATTTTTAGCATAACTTATACATTCGCTGTCTTTATCCTGATGTTCAGTTTCCACCACATGCAAGTTTGTGTATGTCTGTTTTGTGGTTCACAAATCTGGGCGTGTTGCCCGGTTTTTTGGGTAGCCATCGAAGCCAGTCAACGCGTTGTTCACAACAAAGCAATGAATAAATGGGAAACAAATATAAACGATGACAGAAAAATGGCCTGTCGATGACAGCTGGACACCTTATTGATAACTTTGCTTTCTATGAGACTGATAAGAAGAGGACCACATTTTTATAATGATAACTTTAAATATGTTGCTCACAGGCAATCATGCTTCATACAATTTTGCTTTGTCTCAAATGCACGTACAGAAAAGAGGTTTTGGATTTTGACCTGAGTTACAGTTTGGTTTTAGGGCTTTTCACTTCGTAGTTTTATCTGCGACATAACGCATTACTTGCCTCAAGTGCAGCCACCGGCAACCGCAGATCAAAGAATTTTTTGTTTGCATAGTTTACCTAAAATAACATGAATTATCACTTTAGACACCATTGTATGTAATCTTCAAAATTGCATTTTTCTGACAATCCCAAATCGATCGACAATGACATCAACCGAGATCCCGACCGATGTTGTGAACGACGTGACTATTGAGGTGGCTCAAAGTCGCGAAATGTCAATGGCGAAGGACTTCGCCGACAAAGTGCTGCTCAAGAAGTTCCAACGCACCACGCAGACTGGCGTGGCAAACCGCATTACGGTAAGCGGTTGGAACATTTGAAGATGGATAGATATACAGAATCACAGAGTTGCCGCGTTTCCAGGAGCACAACTCAAAGCTATGAGGAATTTATATAGGTATACCTGTACGTTGCGCGGCTCTACCGGGCTTCACGAAAGTCGTCGTTGAGGCTACTCTGGACTGAGGTTACTCTGTGCATTTGCACAAACAGTGATGTTTCACGCGAGCTTGTACAACCAGCTCGCAGGTGTTTCGTACATATATGTAGTTACGCGGCGATCTTGCGTATTCGCACTGACGGTACCCTGGCGCACCACTGTATTCGTCTATGAAAACAGGTGAAAACGGGCAATCAAAAAGAACACGGTGCACAATTCATATTGTGAGTAAACAATTCAGATTCTGCTCGAGGATGCACCCCGTGCACCACCAGACCCCGAGATCCCCGACGGCCCATGGCCAGCCAAAGGTCACCTTGGTTTGAGCGAGCGTCAACTGGCCCGAGTGATGGCTGCCTGGGATTCGTTGGGCGACAAAAAGAACCAGTTCATGTCCGACTACTTCATGTTGTTGTTCGAGCTGCCCCAGGCTCGTAAACCGTTCCTGGTGCCGGCTGCGGAACGCATGCCAAAGGGAATGGGCATTCAGGATTTGAAGGTGTTCAAAAATCATGTCTTCCTGCAGAAGAATAGTTGGGAGACGCTGTTAGATCAGGTTGGTCAGAAAGGACAGAATTACCGTAATACAGCTTGGATTACTGTAGATCTGTGTTACGGTAGCTTTCACCATTCAGGTGTGCCTGGGCGAAGACAAACTATTGGAGTTGGCACACGGCATCGGCACGCGACACATCAAATTCAAATCGAGCGTGGTGTTTGAGCCGTGGATGTGGAACCACTTGATTAGCTGCTTCATGAAAAATATGAAAAGTGCATAATATACTTTATTTGTCGATAGCTGGGACTTGCGCAACGCGAACATAAAACCAAGCCTCGAGTGTCATTTTGAAATCGTGGCATCGGTAGATTCGCATTCGCACTGATGATGACCTGGTGCACCACTCCAGTGGTCTGTGAAAACAGTTTGAAAGGGGCAATCAAAAGTAAAACACATAATGTCGCCAAACATTATCTGCTCGCAAGTAACAAATATTGATCTTTCACAATACCATGTTTCAGTATGGTTCCCGGACATGGACGAATCAGTGGCGTTGTCGTTCAAACGCATTCTGACTTGGTTCAGCACGCATATGCACAAGACCTATCACAATGATGGAAAGACCGATTATGAATACGAGTGGTGATTGATGTGGATTGCTTTTTGAACCTTTCGAAAATTATACATAGTGCCTCCGCGTGTGTAAGCATGTTGATGATATCCCCTGGCTCTGTGCATATGTCCATGCCTTGTTTCTGCACACCGTGCAAAACTAATCAATTCATTGTGATATGCTGTAAAAATGCTTTTTTTATCTGTGCATTCGTTTACCCCGTGCTATTAGCTCGTCTCAGATAACAAATTGTTCCGCTACCTGCCGCCGAAGACTTCAAAAAAACTGAATTGAAAAAACCTTTCATTTTCTAACGCTCACTTTTTTGGATTACTTCACAGATTTCTTCAAGTCATAATGTCTCCAGCACAGTGACAAAACACACCAACGTGCCTTGGCGAGCCAAACAACACAACAGGATCTAGATCCCGACCACAGCATAAGCTTATCGGAATGTTTCACTGCAGCTTTGGTCGTGTTGCCATGCAAAAGCAGCTGTGAAACGCAACAGCTGAGTCCAGACATTGTAACTGACAACAACGTTTTACGGCAGCATTTGTGGACAGCTGAAAGCACGAGGAAAATCTTCCAGTGAAAATAAACTGCCGAAAAATTTTTTAAAATAGAGCTTTATCGAACATAAATCAACAATAAACAATGCCGCGTGTAGAATATGAACCGAAATTGGATTTCAAAGATGTACTTTTGCGACCGAAACGATCCACATTACGAACACGGGCCAATGTTGATTTGAGCAGGTTGGACTAGGGAAAATGTTTCTTCATAGAAAAGATGGGAAGTTGCCGATTTTTTGTTCGTAAATTCATCGCTTGTGAAACTCCGAATATTTTGGGGCAGCTGAGAGAAAGGGAAAAGGAGTTTTTACGGGAAATGGGCAATCCATTAATTGATTTCTTTTAGAGAGTTCATCTTCCGCAATTCCAAGTCGACCTACACGGGCGTGCCGGTGGTTGCGTCGAATATGGACAGCGTCGGTACATTTGCAATGGCGATTGAATTGGCCAAGAATCGACTGTTCACTTGTATGCACAAATTCTATACGCTCGATCAATGGAGACAATTCGCGAATGAGGCACCTGACGATGTGAGTGGGAAGATCGGAAGCGCTTGGGATTCGTGCTTTTGCTTAACTTCGATTTGATTTATGTACTTTTTGAGCGTGAAACATCAGCCACCTACCTGGCTCGGGTGCTTGACTGATGTTTCACAGAACCACAGACCTTAATCGATACGCGCTTACCGAGGTATAGGCTTACAAAATGAAGGCTAATGATACAGTCGTCAACTCAAGCAGCCCTAGATGAGCGCGCGAATTTATAAATGGGAGTTGACGACGACAAGAGTTGACGACAGTAATGCAGAATCCCACGTGAAACAGATTGAAACATCGTGGGTGATATCACTTTGGGATATGCCTGGTTGTTGCAAGTTTTTGTGGTCACATGCAAGTCTCGCGATGTCCGAAATTACAGATCTGGGACTGTGTGGCAGTGAGCATCGGCATGTCCGACGACGATTTCAAACGGCTGAACGCTATTGTCGATGCCCTGCCACAGGTCAACTACATCTGTTTGGATGTGGCCAATGGATATTCGGAGCATTTCGTCAATTTCATTCGACGTGTGCGGTACGCTCCGTTGACTATTTCTTTGTTATCTGAAGTACACAAAAGTGACTTTATGTGTCGCATTGTCTTTCTGTAGCGAGACGCACGATCGCAAGACGATAATGGCTGGCAATGTTGTCACCGGGGAGATGGTCGAAGAGCTGATACTGACCGGCGCTGATATTGTCAAGGTATTGATTGATCAATATATATCAATATATTGATATACGTCAGATTCACAATGCTCTTGCACTTGTTTATTCCAATGACAGATGGTTGATGCCATCAGAAAACTTATTTTGTTGACCCTGCAGTGCGTAGACTTCATGCGACCCAGTCAACACACTCCTCTGTCATAGCAAGTCTTCATTGGTCTGTCATTGTGACAGCGCTTCATGGAGATGGTGTTCTAAATGTCTAATTATCCCGTCTCATCCTGTAATTCACATCATCTCCCGCCCGTCCCCCGCAGGTCGGTGTCGGTCCGGGCAGTGTGTGTACGACACGCAAGAAGGCCGGTGTCGGCTACCCACAGCTGTCGGCCGTACTCGAATGTGCCGATGCGGCACACGGATTGGGCGGTCACGTGATGAGTGATGGTGGATGCACGTGTCCCGGTCGGTGATGTTTCACGCAAACATATTTGAATGCATGATTTTCACCGGGAGCTACATCAAACTTGGTGATCGGGCCTGTGTTGGTCACGTGACAATTCTAACACCAAGAATATTATTTCGAGCTTTGTTGATGCAGCTTTTGACCAGCCGTTTGTTATTGTTGTCTGGGAACTATGCTGGTCAAAATTGGTAGCAGCCGCAAACCCCGGTACAAAAAGCGTCAGTTGACCGAGGCGTTGCGATCATCAATTGTCACATCCACCGGTGATCTTAATGTGTGTATAGCGTATAGATCCACAGTACCACATCCTGATGTTTCAAGGCGACGTTGCGAAAGCGTTCGGGGCGGGTGCGGATTTTGTGATGGCCGGTGGCCTGTTCGCGGGTCACGACCAATGTGGTGGGGAGACGATAGAGAAGGACGGACGAAAGTACAAACTGTTCTACGGCATGAGTTCGGAGACAGCCATGAAAAAATACCATGGATCGGTGCGTTGCTGTTGCGAATATTGGTGCCGTACTTCTTACTACCCGTCGGCAGCAAGGGTTTCAGTTGCATTCGGCAGTTGAACCAAATGGGAATATAAGAAGCCTCTAACTGTACTAAAATCACAAACTGATTGTCTGCAGGTGGCCGAATACCGGGCGTCCGAAGGCAAGACAGTGCACATCCCATATCGCGGCGACGTGAGCGCAACTGTACAGGACATACTCGGTGGCCTCCGGTCAGCGTGCACCTACACCGGGGCACTCAAATTGAAGGTACACACATTTAGTGGGTTACCTGAGCAACAGGACCAACCGGATCATTTTGAATGTTAAAAATTGGACTTCAGGAATTGTCGAAACGAGCCACATTTATACGGGTGACCCAGCAAACAAATGAATCACTCACTCAGTTTGATGCTCCCCGCAAATGAACATGTGTGGCAGCATACAGCCGATATATATATCCGGTCAAATCTAGGCTGAAATGAGCGCGTGCACGCGCGTGCACGCGGCGGCCGCGGGCCGGCCTCAAAACAAGGGAGCGCACGCCCGCACGCGCAACCGGGCCGGCGGCGCGCGCGCCATATATATATATATATATATATACTTTGCACTGTTTCGCACGCGCGTGCACGCGCGTGCACGCGACTTCAACTTTCAGCCTAGAATTGCACCCGGTACTGTATATACCGCGCTTGAAACATCACAGAATAATTAGGAGATCACTTTATGACACCTTCAGCTTATGATATTAGACAGTATTCATGGACTTGCAAGCCAGTTTTATTTGCAGTTTGGTGCTTTACATCTGATCCAGCCATAATTATATCCGAGCAATCCATGCTACCTCTGTGCCTGTGTCATAATTATTCTTGTTGGACGTTACTGCATTTTTTCGTTGCCTTGTCAAACCGGTTTGCGACTATTCATTTGTCCTTTGAACACTGCTCATTGTACGTGCCCAATTGCTATCTCGGGTCCCTTCTGATAAAACACACCGTTTTGGCCAAAATGAACAAAGCAACGTCTATTATGTATGACTGAGAATGACGATTTCCTTTATTCGTACATTTTTGTAGTTCACATTGATCACTTCAAAGTTATATATCGCACCCGGCAGACCAGACAGAGAGATGTGTGCATTATGTAAACACAATATACATTCCAAAACATGTAATAGTTTGCTAAAAAAATATACACAAAAAGCAATTGGTATATTCGAATTGGACTTTTGTAAGCACGTGTATACCATGGCTTAGCATTTGAATTCAAGATTGTAAAAAATAGAGCAAGCAATTGTATTGTATTGGTCGCACAATGACTATATAAGAATCCATCCAAAAATTTTCCTGAATGGTAAGGCACGATCACAAGCCATAAACAAAAAAAAAAAACAAATACGACCAATATCAATGAAAGTGTGCCTAAACAACAAAGTGCAATAGATTAGGTTCGTTGCACGCGACGAAAACAAAAAAATAATGGATAAAACAGACAGAATTATGAAAGAAGAAGACAAGTGACAGCCAACCCGGTTTGCTCTGCTCGATCCATGCTGTGAATTCTGAACATTTGGTGCTGCGCGTGTCAACATAACATTAACTTTTCGTGTTAAAAAATCTGGTGGCATTTACATGCGTGGCACTCATATTCTGCAGAATCATCATTGGGTACATTGCGATGCTGGTCAAGGTCAAACTACTTTACTGTGGCACCGAAAAATACCTTAGCGTCGAAGAAAAGGCATTTTTGAGACACCACAACGCGACATGCGAACAACTACAAACGTACACAGGATGCTTATGACAGAGCAGAGCAGCACCTCAACAAATGCGAGATGGAACCCCCACCACACAATAGAAGACGTTTTGTGTACCATGAGACATCAACATACAATTTGCACTGTGTTGGTGTTAACTAAGGGCTTGTACTACATAATTGCAGATAAATGTGGTTTTGCCGTCAAATGGAAATCTCTTCGCAGAAATACACGCCAGACTATTGCAGTGAAAAATTGCAAACAAAAATAAGAATTCTGTAAAAATAATGATAAACTAAAGCGACTGGAAATCTGTTTCATCTCACGATACGGTCTGCTAAGTGTAAGTCCAACAAAATCTTGAGATACCTCATTCTAAACGAAACAGTAAACTACCAATCGGATAATACATTGCTACAAATGATAACGATAACAACACTAAGTAAAAGAAACACGTTGTAAACTCTGAAGCGGATCAATAATAATGTACACACCGGAGACTAAACTGATATAATTGTTGTACCAAAAAACAACGTTCGTTCCTCTTGTCAATTATGATGCTGTGCGCGATAATATTTTGAACAAATGAACAAAAAAAACAACAAAACAACTGTGTAAATAGTGTATGTACAGAGAGACAAACGTATACAGGCTGTATTAACAACACGCCTAAGCGCACACACACAACAATGCAGCACCGCTACTTATAAACGCATGTGTCTGTTAGGCTGCCACACAATTGAAACATCACCAGGCTGACCGACAAAAAGCAATTGAGAGCGCGTTTAATCATGAGAGTAGAACCTACACGACGACCATGCCGTGTGTCAGAAGAACATTGGTTGTTGCAGCTCAGACTCGGTTGCCTGAATTTCAGGGCCACTCGTCGCAACGCACGATTCACTCTCGTCCAGCTCCTGATGAATCAATTAATAATGTTCATTTTCGTTAGCATCTTTCCTGTCATCATTTCATCAAGAGAAAAAACCAGCAAGCTATGAGACTGCCGTCCATTTAGAATGTTAGTGCCGCGCAGAAAGCTGCAGGTTCGCATCGATCTGTAGTGTCGTGGAGCATCTAACTACAGAACTGGGATCAGCATGCATGAGTGAACCAGTCTCAAATCGTGTGACCAGCACTTGTGCGCACACCACTAACATTCTGCGAAGTGTGAAAAAGGCGACAACAACCAAACAACAGACGAGCCCACCTCGCTGTCACTCGAGAAATGAATATTGCCGCCGCTGGAGCTGCTCGGTGGCAGATGGTGCAGTCGACTAGCCGATGTTTCATCCTCGTCACTCGAATCCATTGTGGCCGCTTCGAATTTGACTCTGCTGCAGTCATTTCGGGCAAATAGACAAACTCAAGAAAGAGAGGTGCTGGCGTCCACATAGCTTAGCGACCAGTATCAAACATGGTGACTGGTGTAGGATCGGTGCGTGGTCGTCACACACGTGTCTTTTTTTGTATGAACCATAATTCAAGATTTACCGGTGCCACAACTTTCGACCAACCAGTAGTTGTTCGGAAAACAAATTTTACCCTGGTCAAAGCTTGTCGAATCAATAAATCTCGAAATATTGTTGATTCAAAATGAAATGGTCGAGCAAGAGCAACGATCATCAAGCTTGACACCAGCCAATACACATGAAGAAAGAACATTACATGAGACGGGAAGTAACAACAATATTTATTGTATACCTGTGTGGCGGTCGTTTGTGCCTATCACTGGTGGCAGCCCGTTGACCTTGACCATCTGGCTTGTCGGCCTTGGCACCGTCGCCGCTGTTGCTTATAATCGCGCAAACTACCTGTAAATAGATGATAAATGGATCTTAATCAATCGAACAAGCGATAACAGAGAGACCAACAACTATTATGAACAAAATCTCTTACCAACCTGTGACCTGACGGTTGGTTCCGGATTCTCGTCTCCCCACAACGGACATGTGTGCGCAGACCAGGAGGTCGATGGGTCCTCCGAATTGTGCTGTTCACTGCACGGCTCCGTGTGCAACGATCCACCACCTGCACATCAAAATATATCACAACTATTACGTTGTTTTTATTTGTGACTTGAGCAACATTTCCGAAAATTACCATCCTTTTATACGACTCGTCTGACGAAAAAACTCACCAGAAGAAGCAAGCACTGAAGCTGATGTTCTGAGATTAAAGCCGGCCGGTTGCGACAGCGAACCAGTGGAAACGTGGGATTGCACCTGCAAAACTGTAAATTTTTTCTCCAGCAAAAAGAAAGAACAGTTGGAGTAAAAGTGTGTTGTGTGCCAGGACTGCTGCTGGCGCCATCATGATCTCGCATTCCTATACTACGTGGCCAAAAAGCCAAAAAGAAATAAAAGGTATTACTATCTTCAAAATAGTATTATTCTTTTCAAAGAGTATGTCCTTCTATTAGAGCATTTCGGCATATAACAAACCTGAGATGCAGTGCCGATGCGATTAACGGGTGTGGCTGGTTGAAGATTGCCCCTGAGTCGCTGTTGTTGTGCCAACATCCATGCACCATACTCATACTCATCACAGCAACGCATCACAACGTGCACCTGTAAAACAACGGCAACATGTATGTATAGTTCGGTGCTCATTGGTATCCTTCCGATTATACTGTTTTTTTTTCGCTCGGTGGCAGAAAAATTACTCAATACACCTTGAGTCCATTGGGAAATTTCTTATGCGCCCTGTCCTTGCAAGCTCGATCCAGTTCGCCCTTTGTGAGTGTGAGCACATGATGACCGGGTGGTAGTTTTAGATTGGCCGGTGGGTGCTGGCGGTGAAACGCGGACAACGCTGGCGTACATGCGTGCTCGATCGTGGCCATGGTCGTGGATGCAAAGGCGGCTGCAATTGGACATGATAAAACAAAAGGATGGTTGCAGGTTGTAAAACAACAATTCCAAATGTTGAAGTTTAGATTCAATTAGGCTTATGGAGTGCAATCTGTGGAAAAATTATGGTAGGCTGGAAGCTGAACAAAGGCTACATTTTTCGGTATTCGCGTACTCTGTTGCAGGCACAACTGCACCTCAAACAGATCCGCCGAGCAGCTTTCATGAAAGAGGAGCAAAAGAACTTGCCCACGCAATTAGGCTTGGACTTTATGAGATCAATTTAGGACGCATGAGTACCTTGGATCGAATGAAAAAACATACTCACCAAAAGACCGTTTTTTTCTTTATTTTTTCCCGAGCGAAAATTATGCAGCGGTCCAAATGATCCATGTTGGACAAATTATACGATAAAAAACGGTGTCTGAACGGGAATCTTGCTAAGAAAGTGCGACCGAAAAGCATAAAAATCTTCCAAAATGTGAGAAAAGTATGTGCCTGTACAAAAGCTGGAGTTTTCTCACAAGTCTAACGCATTTCAAGAAAATTTTAATATCCCCCGTGCAGTTGTTCGCTAAGAAAATGTATGTATTTTGCTGAAAAAAGATTTTGCACGTGCCAGTGCGTGCCATGGCAACTGCGAAACAGTTGGACCGACAAAGCAGTCCAGCCTCAGAAAATGTCCACAAAAACACAGCTGACATTGACGTACCCTGAGTCTGAGCATCCCTGTGCTGCACATCGCAGCGCGTATTGCCGTATGTGCTGGCTGTCGTGTACGTCCGGGGAGGAAATGCAAAGCAGGACAACATCGGTGCACCGCCGCTGCTCGAACAACCCCCGATTTGACTGCAAACAAATGGTTCGGTTGCTCATGACAAAAGCTCAGCAAATAATGGTTGGAATCAAAATTCCAATTTCAATTTCACTTGAATAATTTATAAACTAATTCACTGAAAACAGTTCCTGCTATATCGAAAAAAGCTACAGAATTACCCAAAAATATTAACAAATGTAAATAGTAAGCTCAGTGACAACGGCAAGGCAGCGTGCTGGCGTCGGTGTGCACGGCACACACATACCACCAATACACGCACGTGTCAAAACACCGGTTGTATTGATAGTATCAGCGCACACGCTTTTTTGCGACACGAAATTGGGCACATGTGACAAATGGCCGAAGCATGTAGACGAACGACCGACATACCATCCGACATCGGTGTGTTCCGATTGCGCATAATAGTAATCACCGGTGGCTGTGGGCAGCATTCGTCCATTCTGCTGCTGCAGACGCGCCAGATCCGAATCGTCGAGTTTGATCTGCGAATGAACCTGATACGCCGGATCAGTGGGATGTCGGTCGGGTTCGACACCACCCGGAGTGGATGTGACACTAGTCCGATGCGGATGGGGCTGTTGGGGATTGGGTTGTGCGGATGCGGATGGCTCGCTACTCGTCGGCGCACGGATTTGGCATCGGATCGGACCGCTGGCCGTTGTTGAATCGAGCTCGGGGGCTGAATGGTGAGATGATTTTGGCAAAACAGCTTAAGACAGCGGTGTCGTTCGGAAATAAAAAAGTTAGGATACCTCAAAGTCAAAATTTTCCGGATACTGGAGACTAGGGACCAAACGACACCACTGATTTAAAAACATCATATGCTTCCGCATTACTAACAAAGAATGGCAGGTACTGACTGACAAGCCAGCCAAGTATTGTGCTCGGAAGATATGTTCTGTCCATGCAAAGCCGATCATAGGCATTAGTGAATTTTGAGATCGTACTTTCAATACTAAGATGGTGGCCGTCGAAAATCCCGAAAAAAAAATCCCGAAACGAGAAATCCCGAAAAAAAATCCCGAAAAGCAAAAATCCCGAAAAATAAAAAGGTGTAGAAATGGACCAAATTTTGTTGTCAGAAGTTGGCATTCATGTCGTTGGTGCTCAGGCTTGCATTCAGGGTTAGGCTTAGGCTTAGGCTGCAAGCCAGGAAGACCTGTTCATACGAAGGAAACATCAACAAAAATACACATGCTCAGGCTTTATTTCAGGCTTAGGCTTAGGCTGCCAGCCAGGAAGACCCGTCCACGTAAAGGAACTATCCACAAAAATACAACGCCCAGGCCTTCATTCAGGGTTAGGCTTAGGCTTAGGCTGCCAGCCAGGAAGACATGACCGAACGAGAATTTCAATATCTTGAGCCCCAACTGATCCATTGCCCAAATTATGGACTCCAACTACATGAACACCCCTTTCTGCACCTTAAACTTTGTATTTTTCCTCAATTTCATTTTTCGGAATTTTTGCTTTTCGGGATTTTTTTTCGGTATTTTTATTTTTCGGGATTTTTTTTTCGGGATTTTTTTTTCGGGATTTTCGACCCCACCCACTAAGATGCGAGATTTGGGGCATGCCATGCCGAAACCTGCACTTGGAATAAACCCGACACGCAAACGGCAACTAAAGGATGTGACAGTATTGTGTACGTTGGGTGACTAGCAAAACTACTTGAAAAAGATTTTGGGGCCCTGTCTACGCCAAAGTTTCGTAGGGTATTCGAAAACACGAACATTTGGTAAAACAGTTAGTTGATGCTACGAAAGAAACAAAAGCAGGACCAGCCAACCACCAGGTTTGGATGACTAACCGTGTTTGTCTGGTTCGTCAGCGAATCCGTTGGATTGGCTCGGCACACCCGGACACACGAAGAATGTGTTGAACCAGAAATGGAATAGCGGCTCCTGAACAGTGAATAGACGTTTAGCAACAGCGAATGACGACGATTCACAGGTTCGGACGCAAACATCTTTACTGCATCATGCAACAAGTACCAAACAATCAATAAAACACGCATCAATCTGAGCGTTTTGTGTTGTGCCATCGCAAACGGCATGCTGTACAAACACTCGATTGACTGATGATGCGCCACAACCATGCCAACCTTTTTGATCCGATTTCCTTTGTGGAACACATCGATTCGCACATCACCAGTGACGAATATGGGCTGGTCGTCCTGCGGAATGTTCATGTTGATCATTTGCGGAGGCGGTGAAACATTATGTGTGGCTCGATGATGTTCGCTCGATGTGGAGCTGCTGTGCGCCAGGACGACTGCAAGTGGAATGATGAAATGATGATGCGCCGAGGGAGAGATGTTCTCTGATTAAAAAACGTCATAAACATGTTCGCGTATTTTCCCAACTTGGACGCATGAAACGAATCAAGCATTATTGTACTTCAAATTTGACGTGGTGTGAAATACAGGTGCGGCTGTGTGAACTGAACAATCACCTAACTGTGAGCAATCCCAAACAAAGAAAAATTAATCAACTAACTGCCAGCTGGTGCAGTTGACGCGGTCGAGCTAGTGCCCTGCGTTATGATGGCCGGTTGCTGTTGACTGCACGGCTCGTCCATGTTTGATGACTGCTGCTGTTGTGATGTTTCGTCGATGAACGTGGACGATGCAGCGCCTCCGCTGACACAATCGTTCGCACCAGATTTGTAGACCCGTTTGCCGGCGTTATATACAGCGAAATAAGGCGCTGCAAATAATGGGTGGATGGCCCCTAGCAGTTTTGTGCTGTCTTATACTTGCCTAAAAACAAATCTCAATCTTTCATATAAATGTTGGTGCTGTCCTCCGAAGATCTACTTGAGAATAGGAATAGTTCGTCTGGAACTGGACTGGTGTTTTCTTGATCAGAAAATCTCTGGATCGACATAAATGTTTAGTTGTCTTTCTCTTCCAACACATTCTTGCGCTCCAGATGAGGAGAGACCATGTGATGTCACGAGAGTCACGTTGGTGAAATCAGCACGAAGACTTTGACATTTTTTGCGACAATACGTAGCAACCAACCGAACGGTTTCGTCTTGTCGTGCAGTGCGTTCTCAATGTGCACCGATCGAATCAGCATTCGAACGTTTTTTGGTTGATGACCCGTTTTGAGCAGACCGTTGAAGTACTCGACATAGCGACGCTGCGAAGGGATCGTCACACCCTGCAAATATTATTTTTGTGTGCTTAGTTCCAGGTTTAGTGTCCGTTTCTTCTTAAATCGACGTATTTTTTAAATTTATTTGAGTTTATCAACTAACGTGCATATCGATGGTACGTGCTTGGCCATAGAATCTGAGTGCATCGATTGGCTCAACGAATGAGCGACGATAGAGCAGATACGCACATATCATCACACCGGTGCGACCCTGCAGTTCTTCCGCTGTTTTACTTTTGGTGCAAATTCGCATTACACAAACTCGGCGGGTTTATTTTTTAGATTAGACTTTACTTATTTCGTCAACCGCTGAAAAAATAGGCAATGGAAATAAGAGCTATAGCAAAATATTCAAAAAATTTGGCAGCGCGTCAAAAAAAGCAAAAAAAACGAGCTCATGACAAGTAACACGACCACAAACTGTTCTGATTTCCACAATACAACATGGAGCCAGAGCATACCTTTCCGGCCTTGCAATGCACAGCGACCACATTGTCAGGGTGTGCACCCAGCCAGCGATGCACGTCCTCACAGAATGGACGCATCAGCTGCAGTTTGGGTGGGTGGTGGTCGTCCATTGGGTAGTGCACCACACGACCGTGGAATTTAGATACATCGTACGAGGCACCTGCTCGTCTGCAAATACAGGGCGTGTTAGGGACCGGCTCTGGCGTACGCTCTACTCGCTGACGCTGACGATGTCTGGGTGCACCGCTCGTCTGTGGAAATAGCATCAAACCCGCACAACTCGCTGTTGTTACAAAAGCCCGGCGCACTAACAAATTGTATATCTTGTAGTGATTCTTGTGGTGTTGCTCGAAGAACCTGACCACATCATTGATGTCGTTGCGATACATGCCCTCAAGTCGTTCAGATGGGAATCCCATTGCTATGATATTCGGATTGATGTCTGCAAAATATAAGACCAGTGTGAATAAATCATTTGATCGTTTACCAATCCCAAGAACGACAATTCAAATCAATCAACAGTCTTACATGACAAATCCAGATTGTAGTCATCGTTGACGAATCGCCGTTTGTTCTTGCTGACCCACTTTTTGATGAACGCCATTTCGACAAATCAAGGCGATTGAGTGTTGTGTGGGCGCAGGTCGGTCACACACGGGCCCGCTACACCCAAAATGACGTCGACACGACAACCGTCAGCTGGTTACCACATTTGCTTGTCCGGACAATTGAGTAAAAATTTATTATGTTTTGTGGTCACAGAATAATTGTTAAAGATCTATCGAGTGGAATCAGGCTGCATAATGCGTCATATACGTAGGTATTTTGACAATTGCTTGTCGTTTGTCTGAAAAGGGAAGTTCGGATGGGCGCAAAGAAATCAAGCTTTACGCGGACTCAAACATTCAATTCAGGAGAAAATACAATTCAATCAAATGCTCAAAGACTTGAGGTGCTTCTTAATCCGTGTGACAATGTCCGGAAAATATACCGCACGCAAAAATGCAGCTTATCCAAAATACATAAGTTCCTGTCAAGACTGGTTTAGTTTGGTATTAGATCAAACGTCACGTGCCAACAAAACCCATCCATTTTCGGTTAATTGTGATGATGGATTAGGGCGTGCGCTTATTCAGTATTGGAGGGCGCAGGGTGGGACATATATATATGTATTAGGGTCTCTGGTGGTGCGGTTTTGTGGCCTGAGCAATTTTTAACCAATACCGTATCGATCCTGATGTATGACCAATGCGAAACGACACTATGCATACGAAAGATAAAGTGAACTGCAACACAACTAACATCTGTAATGAAATGATTAACTAATGGTGACACACAATTTTAAGTGAGAGGCTGCATGGAGGGAAACCAAGTTGCAAATGCCAACGTGCAGTTCTTCTCACAGGTGCAAAGCGAACGCAGGCACATACCATGCACTACGCAGGTATACTCCAGGAACAGCTAACGCAGAATTTACGGCAGCCACACTGCCTGATTGGTAAAGCGGAAAATCCAGTGATAAGCTTGCCCGGTTTTAGACCGTAAGTTCGCAGACGTTTTTTTCTTTTCTTTCTTCTTCTTCACCTTCAGACTCGGCTCATTCAACGCTTCGGTGCCTTCAAAAAGTTTTTTTTAATTCTTGGCTAGCAGCCACTTGATATGATTTCCTTCTTTTGTGTCGTTATGCAGAAAAATTCATGCTTTGGCTACTTCTTTTTCTCTTTCTTTCTCTAGCGTTTTTTTGTAACCCCAGTCGAACCATTACAAACTTCATGTATGAAGCGAGCGCTTTCCGAACGAGCGTTTTCCGCTTTGCGGATCAGGCAGTTTGACTGCCATAAATTCTGCGTTAGTTGTTGTCGGACTATACATAGAAAACTGTTGTGTTGTTTTGTGGCAAATCCAGGCTAGGTTTGATCAGCAACTTTACGTAGGCTCCGGATCTGCCCAGTGCCCAGTGATGGGAGTCCAACAGGTGAGCAAATATGCACGAAGGAATACATTATGATCAGAACCAGAACCAGGAGACCTGGATATGCGGGAAACGCATAGCTCAGCTGCTTACGTCAGCTCAGCACCTCACCCAGAGAGCACAATACGACGTGATCATTAGCACGCACGTGAACTGTCCATGGATGAGCTGAGCAGGACAGGTAAGTACACAAGTGGGTGCTGCACGACACAAGTACATTGCTCCTGGAAACAGACACTGACCGGGCACGGGCAGCCAGTGGTTTTTTAAAAAAAAATTTTTTTTATTAAAAAAAATTTTTTTTAAAAGAAATTCGTTCTAAAAGTTTAAAAAAATTTTTTTATTAATTCAAAATTCGAAAATTTCTCTATTTTTTGCTCTAAAAGTGCTATTTTTTGCATAAAAATTGCTACTGTTAACATCACCCGACCCTACCATGGGTGTATTGGGTGCCATAATCGTTGTTTTGTGGCATCTAGACATAGTGCACACACTCACATGGCCTCTCATATGATTACACATGTACATGTGACTGGGTGGGCATGCATTTATCCATGCAACAGACCCGAAAGCAGTGATTCGTTCGGTGTGATATTCACTCTATATTTACACTGTTTGTCACATATTTGCATTGGTCGTGTACCAACAGGCAATAGTTTCACCCAAATTTACCGTCTTGAGTGTCACAAAGCCACACCAAGGCACCCACACCACGTGGGGGAAGTGTACGGGTGTGTACCTGACTACTGTTGGTATTCATTGACCATTGTTTAGTATTGTTTTCGTGTCGTTAGTGCTTTATATGCACTTACCACACGCTATGGAAGAAAAATGCCACTATTTTTTGCTTTAGCGCTCATTTTTTTCGTTTCTGGTAGTTTTTGGCTGGAATAAAAAAATTTTCTTTTAAATTAAAAAAAATTTTTTTTTAAAAATGGGGTTTGAATAAAAAAATTTTTTTATTAACCACTGCGGGCAGCTATACATTGCTCGCAGGCAACAAGAAATACTTGTCGATACAGCAGGCAATGACGGTTGGAAATAAAGGTGAAAAGACGGACCGACGAAGTTGATGTGGGTGGTTAAAACCGCGTTAATTTTTGCTTATCATTTTGAAATGGAGTCGATGCGCTGATTTAACGGCGTAAAAGCTGTGCCAACACCGTCTAACGTTTACACTGGTCAAAATTAGTGGTTCAGTGCAATTCCATCCCAAACTTTTATCGCAGCAGAGAACGACGAACAACACCATTACTGGCGGTTGCCCCCCAGACACATGCACGTTGTCTTGTCGTAGGCCAGGACTGGCCGACAATGACATGCGCCCAGACCCAAACCACCCGGTTGGTTGGTGACCGCGATGTGGTTCGCAGCCAAAATCAGCTGGGGTCAACCAGCTAGAGCAACTGGGCTGGGCTAAAGTCTCTCGTGATTATGCGTCAACGCGAAGTTGGTGGGCGGACAGCGGGCGAACAGACTGTCGGCCAAAAACTGAATCTGGGTGGTCTTCGTGTGATTGAATGCCGACACCAGGTTTGGTCACGTTCAGTACAACCAAACGATCCGAAATAGGAAACCAACGAAGCGCGCTCTCTACAGAATAACATGGTAATTCCAGCGCAAACCAGAATGAGCGTGGCACGAGGCACTTCCATTCAAACCTTCGTGATCATGGACGCAGACCATGTAGATCTTCACTTCGCTAATCAGACACGAGCGCAATCAATTTGAATTAAAAAATGACCTCAACACTTCATTCAGTATCAGCTCACGCAAGCACGACCAGTGGCGTAAGAAGGAGACCTGAACATGCCATGGCGGCCTTTTGGCTGCAAAGAACGACCCTTTCAGAAATCCAAGCAGTGACTTCTCACAAGTAATGAATTTCCTGCAAACAAGTTCATAATAGCACGGCACGCCACGCCTTAAATCACCAAAAAACGCACCATTCTTTTTCTAGTAAGTTGCGTGTTGCGGTGACTAGTGCCCTATGTGTGAAATTAAAATTTTCGAGCGCTTGGCGCGCATGTGCGTGAATCGCTCAGTTCTTGACCGAAACAACTAAAAATTGAACAAACACTGATAAAAATGAGTTTTTGGAAAACAAACAAACACCAGATGATCTTTCATGCACGGCGCCCTCCTTAAATTCGAACCCAACTACACTCCTGAGCACGATATGTTGGCTGTAATTATGCAATTCGTTCAGAGCAGCAACTGAGAACAAAAGACCAGCAATATTAGTACATATGCGAACTGACCGACAGTTCTGTGTGCACCATATTGAGAAGCGGGCAAGCCACACGCAAACGACGTGTGTATCCAAGTCGTACGTACACAACGAAGGGAAGTGAACCAAGCAACACACTGCGTAAGCAAGCACACAGGCCAGCGAACAATGTGTGCAGAGAGAGAGAGAGCCATGCTAACGTTGTTGCGACAGCAGCAGCACGCGTACACCCAGTGCATATACACTGATTTACATCGACATACGACTCAGCTACGCAGCGAGCGTTCCAAAACGGCGCCTGGAACTACCAACCACTACGTCAGTAACCCAGCGCACTGAACTGCATCTAGCAGCTCGCTGCCGCTGCACAGTCCACCAGACACTCGCCAGAATTGAAGTTTACAAAGTTCGAAGAAACTAAAAGTACAAACCGCGCATACGATACAAAACGTATGAACTTATGCTAAGTGTTTTCGGTCCAGATTCATTATCGTTAACCTGGAGTCGTGAACAGAAAACCCTAACAATGCTACATTTGTGAACGACGTTTAACAACAAAGTCGACTGACGGCAGCAACAGTTTTTATTTTTTAATGCACAAGCAATCTTAGTATGCAACTGGGAAATTAAAGGAAAAACTAACTGTTCATTGAAATTAAAAACACGTGCAATGCGAATAGAGTGCACTTTGGCTGCCTTTGGGACGGGTAGCTCTCGGGATCTCGAAGCAGAAATTTAATTACGTCGCTATATTTAGCTTGGATCTGCCCAGACCTTGTTCAATATCAATATAATGAGAGCAGGCTTGCATAAGAAACGCCCAGACCCAAGCATCACATGATAAAGTTGAAACACATCACTTTCCTTCTATTAGCCTTACCGTAGCCGTACGGTGTATCATCTGCTTTCAAAATGTGCCTATCACGGACCGACCAGATTGAACAAAGGAGCGAGGCAACAGGTGCCAGATGGGCACGTCCATTGCGAGACCTCAGCATATAGAATATATAATCTTCAGCCCTCATCGGCAGTGTGGTATGGCATTAATGCTCTTCCACCAAGCTGGGGATTATGACAAGTATTCGATAGAGGCAATCTGGTCAGTTCACGTTGCGAAATTGCCTCGCAGCAGCCATCGAGCACGACTATCGAGTCTTCGTCGCACAGGTCCTGTCCTGGTCAGTGTGTTACTATTTGGCTCGACCTAACCACATTAGTGGCATCCAATGCTGACCGCCCACGCAGGATTCGACCGACGCACAGCGCACAGACAAGATGGAGCGAAAATGCCGCACTGATTGCGTCAATGAGCGTATAAGCTGCTTCGCATTTTACCAGGATGTCAGTCCGCTGCACTACGTGTACTCATCATGAGCGAGCAGCAAAAAAAGGAACGCGCGTTCTTTTCAGCGCGTTCCACTGCGGTTGCCTTGCCCGGACTTAGTTACATTGAGCTTAGATCAGGACTTCTTTAGATTTAGCGGCCGTGCACCTATAGGTACGAACTGGGTTTCAGAAAGCTCATCAAGGAGCACCCAGAAAAGATCTAGCTAACTGCGCGGGCGAGAAGACTGAAGAATCTGAAGCTAATTCGGGACTGCGGCTCACACTAAGTTGCAGTTCACTGTCCGTTCGAGCTCCAAAAGCGACACTCGACATTGCAAAGCGACATAGGACAGAGACTCTTTTCGTGACCACAAAGCGTGTGGCGGAGACACACAGTAGGAGCACGGCAAATAAACGAGCACGATGCCGGCTAGCCAGTGGAGCCTGCTTGCTCGTACTGCTGGCACAAGAGCATGTGCGCACAGCGACGTCACGCTAACAGATAACGAGTGTAGCACACGGCCACCATATCGGTCGATACAACAGCGTCGTGTGGATGGCTGGCAAGCAATATCATACTCGTGTAGCAGGTTAAAATGAAGCCCGACCGCGGCACTTGCCCATTAGATCAAGCAATATTGCCGAGACAGAGAAGGATAGGCTGGGCTTTGATCAGCAGATCGGTAATAGCAGGTTATCGTCATATAAAGTACGTCATATAATATCACATAATTACATGCAAGAAACCAGAGAAACAAAGCACACACAGCCGCAACACATGCTTGAGAGTCAATCAGAGATGCCCGCTCGCCCCCGCACGAGCACAAAGCCGCGCTGGCAGCAAACGACGAAAAATTATCTAAACGCACGAGGTACGCCGTAACGCAAGCGAGCCCAGAATAGCGTCTGGGCACAGCGGCATCCAGGCTTGGTTTTACTCATGGCGGTGCGCGCGCAGTATGCGTATGTATCTCCAGAACACGGTGAACATACGCCAATTCAGTGCGACAGACTACAGCAGCTCACAAAGTCGCTCAATATTACACGTTGTTGATAAAAGAGCCCCGCAATTACTTTGCAACCAGACGACTGTGTATGCTGCAACAAGGGGAAATAAAAATACGTAGAATAGGCATACGTATCGCACAAAGAACTTGCTCACAGTGCTATACAGGCATACATGTATCTGACGACGAAACCCACTGAACAAGTTCTATCGAGTGAAGACAATGAAGAAGGTGACTGACGATAACGACACCATAAGATGGCCCACCTTCATTGATTCAACCAAACGAATGCAGAACGTGGACAACCAACAAGCTGGCCAAAAATCTGGAACACATAACAATAACGTTTCGCAGCAGAAAATAGGTAAAAAAAACAAATTCATTACAAACTGCACAACTATAAGTTCAACAATACACAAGTTCATCTCATGGTTGACCGGGAAGCTGTGTGCACCTGAGATAGGCCTTCTTGACAATCAACCGTTTTCCCGATTTACCTACTTTCGTCACTGGTGCCTTCACAATGAAATCCGGTTTCCCGTTTTTCTGCATAATGCGCAAGAATTTTTGGTCAATTCAACCTGGTCCACATTTAGGCAATTTTCGACAGGCAAGGCAGCCGATTCCAAAACAAAAATATATGGACGTTGTGCTACGCGCAACCAATTTCCAAAACAAGAATGCGTTTGCAAGCGCCCACAAAGCACACCCTCATATAAGAATATAAACAGCTAGACTTGACCAAAATCACTTCACAATTGCAGCAAATGAGTATAAAGCGCTAGCGCAAGCATAACCCGAAAAATGACCATTCTTTTGCGCTTTCAACACCGATTTTGCTCGATTTTCCTCTTAAAAAATTGACCTTTTTTGAACAACCCCCCTGGGTATCCGAGATTTTTTCATTTTAGGGAGCAACCCCCCCCTGGTATCCGAGATTTTTCATTTTGGGTATCCGAAAATTTTGGATTTTGGGTATCCGGTATCCTAACTTTTTGATTTCCCAACGACACCACTGACGTGAATAAGTCCATTTCATTCACCACAATTATGAATACCAAGATTTCACGCTCGGAACAGCAGATATACGTAACTTCATTGGGCTAATTTTTACACCTCAGCTGATCTGTGCTATGTTTGTGTCATTTACTTTGGCCGTCTGGCTCAATATGGTACTTGATTCTCTGGTGCCTTTGATTTTGTTAACTATGTATATAGAGAGTGATCGCACATCGTAGTTGTCACTGTAATTAAATATTCACAGTGTACCTCAAGTGTACAGCACGTAACTTATGCCGGCAGATCTGTAATCATCTAGTTATTCGTCGTTATTGTCACACCTCGAACGGTTGTTGATGTTTACCTTTTTCGTGTCTGAAGCGAAATAAAAGTACTACTACTGCTACTGCTTGCAACTACTACGCAAGCTGTAAAACCGGGAGAATGGAAAAGGGTCATTGGGAAGACGGTCACAGCTATACTGGAGGATGAAAAAAACTGTTTTTCTTCACGAAAAAACCGAAAACACATCGAGTCCATCTGCTCCTCAGCAGTGAGTTAATAAAGCCCCCCCCTTCTATTTAGGTTTTTACGGTAGGTTTTTGCGGAAAAAGCTGTTTCACAGACAAAAATAGTTTTTTTTCATCTCAAACCAGGGTAGTACTTGGGGGTGGGGGTCCCCCCAAATTCATCTATCTATCGTCAACACTTTTTGATTTCATCTATCCATCGTCAACACTTATGGGCAAAGGGCAAATCTATCTATCGTCAACAAATTCTGGGAACAATCTATCTATCGTCAACACATTTCGACCCCAAAATGGGTATTTTTGCCTCAAAATGGCTCAAAATCGGTATTTTTGTCCCAAGTAGGCAAAAAATCGTGCGCTACGCGCGGATTTAGTACATCTAAGTCATTTTCATTAATATTTACACATTATTACCAACTTAGTACACTATACTATACCTTGATTTTTGGCGACCCTCCACCATTCATCTATCGTCAACAAATTTGGGGGTCGACCCCCCCTCCAGATTTCGGACTTGGGTCATCTATCTATCGTCAACACATTTCGGGTCCCAATCTATCTATCGTCAACACCCTGACCCTGACCAACAGTGTAGTGGCAGGCAAATGGTTGCAATGTACCCTTGGGGGGGATGGATCCAGATGGTTGCAAGGTACCCCCTACCCAGCGTCCGGGAGGTTGCAAGGTACCCCTGAGGTCCGAAAAAAGGGTGTTTTTTGCATGCATTATACTGCAAATTTGGCCGAAAAAAAATGGTACTTTTTTGCATTTTGGCCGAAAATTTGTCCAAAGTACCTATTATATGGAGGTTTGCGCGCGGAGCGCGCGATTTTTGGGGTTTTGAGGTCGAAAAACACCCATTTTTGCTTATAAAAACCATAAATTGATGGTTGCAAGGTACCCTTGGGGGGATGGATCCAGATGGTTGCAAGGTACCCCCCTACCCAGCCTCCGGAAGGTTGCAAGGTACCCCTGATGTCCGAAAAAAGGGTGTTTTTTGCATGCATTATACTGCAAATTTGGCCGAAAAATTGGTACTTTTTGCATTTTGGCCGAAAATTTGCCTAAAATGCCTATTATATGGAGGTTTGCGCGCGGAGTGCGCGATTTTTGGGGTTTTAAAGGCGAAAAACACCCATTTTTGCCTATAAAACCATAAATTGATGGTTGCAAGGTACCCTCCGGGGTGGTTGCCAGGTACCTACCCTTCCCCCCATCCCCCCAAGGGGTGGTTGCAAGGTACCTACTCCTCAGGGGGGGGGAATCCCCCCATCCCCCCCAGCCACTACACTGTTGCAAGGTACCTACCCTTCGCCCCCCATCCCCCCAGGGTTTGTTTTTTCAAAATGGGCTAGTAGCAGGAAGCTAGAAAAATAAAAAATTTTTTGCCGCTGAAAAGCCAATTTACTAGCTTTTTTGGCCAAAATACAAAATTTGCTAGCTTTTAGGCTACTAAATTTGAAAATATACTAGCTTTTCAAAAAATTTAGTAGCTAAAAAGCTACTAAATTTGGTTAAAAAAATCCATGATCCAAAAATCCATGATCCCCCCAAGGGGTGGTTGCAAGCAGTGCCGTGGCTACTTTTGCGGGGCGGGTAGGGTACATAGGGGGAAAAAATCGGGGGGGGTAGGGGGGTAGTGTACATGGGATTTGGGGGGGGGGAATCCGGTTTGGGGGGGAGGGGGGGGAGATTTTTCGGGGCGGGTAGGGTACAACACAAGTTTTTTCGGGTGCCTGTTTTTATGTGCTAAAAAGTGCATACATCGCGCGCAGCGCGAGATTTTTTGCACTTTTTAGGGTTTTCGGTTGAAATTTGGGCATTTTTGACCGAAAAATGGGCATTTTGGGGGTAAAAATCGGGGCGGGTAGGGTACCAGGGCGGGCCGGGTAGGGGGGTAGGGTACCAGAGCGGGGCGGGTAGGGGGTAGCGTACCAGGCCGGGGCGGGTAGGGTACCATTGGGGGGGGACCCCCCACCCCCCCCCCCCCCCAGCCACAGCACTGGTTGCAAGGTTAGGTACCTACTCCTCAGGGGGGAATCCCCCCATCTCCCCCCCCCCGCCCCAGCCACTACACTGCTGACCAAGTACCGTAAGAACCTAAATAGAGGGGGCTCTATTAACTCACTGACGCCATTTTGGGGGGCTCTGTCACGGGGGGGGGCTCTATTCCGGGGGGGGGGCCTCTATTAATTCACTGACCCGAACCTGAAAAAATTGTTCAAGATTCAAGATTTTATCTGTTTGCTACACGCAAAGACCAAACAATGATCAGGACACACCCAAAATGGCAAAATGCAAGAAAATAAAACAGAAAGACAAACGAACCGGAACCAAACCAGTACAAACGAATCCAAAATGCGGAATCCTCAAACACGTTCCTAGAAATACCCCCAAAACCCCTAAAAAGGGGTTTGAAAGGATGTTTTTTCGCTTGTAATCGCATTTATTCGTGTCTATCAGTGTAGTTCCTGGGGGGAGGGGGGGCCCCCTAAGGTACACTAACCGCCGCGACCAAGGTACACTAGTACACTAACCGCCGCGCCAGGTACACTAACCGCCTCAATTTTTGCCTAAAATAGGCAATTTTAGGCCTAAAATGGGCATTTTTAGGCCGGAAATGGGCGATTTTTAGGTCGATGTTGTCAAAAGCCGCCAAAATACCCTTTTTATGGAGAATTTTTTCCAAAAAGGGCCAAAAATCGGTCAAATTTTCTACCTCAAAAAGTGACTTTTTCCTGAATTTGGGTCTTCCCCCCTTCCCCCCCAGGGAGGTACACTAACCGCCGCACGGAAAAAAGGGGTAGGTACACTAACCGCCGCGCCGGACCAGGAACTACACTGGTGTCTATTCGTCAATAAGAGGCGTATTATGTGCTCTGAACGAACAACAAACGTGCATAAATGTGCCTGTGCACCACTATCAAGCCTTAATACACTACTATATAGGGGATGTTACTTTGGGGGGGGCTCTATTAATTCACTGACCCCTTTTTGGGGGGCTGTATTACGGGGGGGGGCTCTATTCCGGGCAGTGCTGTGGCTGGGGGGGGGGGGGGGGGGGGTTGGGGGGGTCCCCCCCCCCCAATGGTACCCTACCCGCCCCGGCCTGGTACGCTACCCCCTACCCGCCCCGCTCTTGTACCCTTACCCCCCTACCCGCCCCGCCCTGGTACCCTACCCGCCCCGATTTTTACCCCCAAAATGCCCATTTTTCGGTCAAAAATGCCCAAATTTCGACCGAAAACCCTGAAAAGTGCAAAAAATCTCGCGCTGCGCGCGATATATGCACTTTTTACTACATAAAGACAGGCACCCGAAAAAATTTGTGTTGTACCCTACCCGCCCCGAAAAATCTTCCCCCCCTCCCCCTCCAAACCGGATTTCCCCCCTCCAAAATCCCAGGTACACTACCCCCCTCCCCGCCCCGATTTTTTCCACCTATGTACCCTACCCGCCCCGCAAAAGTAGCCACAGCACTGATTCCGGGGGGACTGTATTTAGGTTTTTACGGTACTACACTGTCTCAAACTGGCTGTTTTTTTCATTATGGAAAGAAAAAAATAGCAAAAAAATGGTCATTGATAAAAGGAAAAAAATTGTTTTTCCTTTTGTTTACCTTTTTTTCTTATTAGGAAAAAAATGAGCAAAAATTTTTTTTCCGAACTCTGGGTGGGCGGCAGTGTAGTTCCTGGGGGGAGGGGGGCCCCCCCTGCCCTAAGGTACACTAACCGCCGCGACCAAGGTACACTAGTACACTAACCGCCGCGCCAGGTACACTAACCGCCTCAATTTTTGCCCAAAATATGCATTTTTAGGCCTAAAATGGACATTTTTAGGCCTAAAATGGGTGATTTTTAGGTCGATGTTGTCAAAAGTCGCCAGAATACCCTTTTTATAGAGAATTTTTTTCAAAAAGGGCCAAAAGTAGGTCAAATTTTCTACCTCAAAAAGTGACTTTTTCGTGAATTTGGGTCTTCCCCCCCCTTCCCCCCCAGGGAGGTACACTAACCGCCGCACGGAAAAAAGGGGTAGGTACACTAACCGCCGCGCCGGACCAGGAACTACACTGGTGGGCGGGGGGGGTCCCCCAAATTAATCTATCTATCGTCAACACTTTTTGATTTCATCAACGGGCGGCAACCTGTTGTACCACTAAAAATGTGGGGCGGCAACCTACCCACTGTACCGGCCGAGGGCACTCCTTCGATAGTCGGGTCGGGACCAGAGGTCGCAATCGGGCCGGCCCGACCTCGGGCCGGGCCGGGCCGCGATTTTGGGCTTTTGGCTTGGGCCGGGCCGGGCCGGGCCGGAGATTTGGAGGGTCGGGCCGGGCCGGGCCGGGCACCCCGGCCCGAAGCTTCTGAAGTGACTTATTTTACTGAAAAAGTAGGGATTTTTTTGTCAAAAAATACTAAAATTTCTGACGGATTCAGCAAGTAAGTGATCAGTATTGTCTATCTGACGAGTTTTTCAGTGGTGTGGCTACCCAGGCGTGCAATCAACCTACTGTTGTACCACCAGAAGGGCCTACAATCAACCTACCTGCTGTACCGGCCAGTGGTGTCGTTGAGAAATCGAAATTTTTCCCATACCCAGCCCAATTTTCGGGAAATTTCCCATACATACCCCCAAAAATTTCCCATACCAGGGGGGGTTTCTCCAAAAACTCAAAAATTTCCCATACCCGAGGGTGGGGTTTTGAAAAAAATGACCCCAAAAATCTTCTAAAAGTGCCAAAATTGGTCTAAAAAGTGCTTAAAACAGAGTTTTCTTGCGGCAGCAAGCGATTTTTGACATTTTTGGACGAAAAATGGCCAATTTTGGTCCTTCTCGGGGTCAAAAAGTCATTTCTTAGGGGTGCTTGTTCCAAAAGTGAAAAATTTCCCATACCCCAACCCCATACCCCCCGGCCGATTTCCCATACCCCATACCAGGGGGGTAACCCCCCCAACGACACCACTGGTACCGGCCGAGCTAGGGGGGGGACAAAATTTTTTATGTCTAAAGTTTGATGAAAATGTGCTCTAAAACGCAATTTCGCGCGCAGCGCGCGATTTTTCGCCTATTGGGACTTTGGAGTGAAAAATATCGATTTTATACCAATTTTGAGCCAAAAATAGCAACCTACTGTACCAGACCAGCCGGGGTCGGCTACCTACCTACTGTACCAGGATGGCGCGTCAATCTTCCTACCAACCTACTGTACCTAAGGGGGGCCACCCCCCAGCCACACCCTTGAAAACAATTTATTTTCAACCAAAAAAATAGATTCAAAATCGCAAAAATTATGACAAAAATTGGGCTAAAATCTGAGCCAAAAAATCGGGCCGGGCCGGGCCGGGCCCAGTGTAGTTCCTGGGGGGGAGGGGGGGTCCCCCCCCTAAGGTACACTAACCGCCGCGACCAAGGTACACTAGTACACTAACCGCCGCGCCAGGTACACTAACCGCCTCAATTTTTGCCTAAAATAGGCAAATTTAGGCCTAAAATGCGCATTTTTAGGCCTAAAATGGGTGATTTTTAGGTCGATGTTGTCAAAAGTCGCCAAAATACCCTTTTTATGAAGAATTTTTTCCAAAAAGGGCCAAAAATCGGTCAAATTTTCTACCTCAAAAAGTGACTTTTTCCTGAATTTGGGTCTGCCCCCCCCCTGCCCCCCCAGGTAGGTACACTAACCGCCGCACGGAAAAAAGGGGTAGGTACACTAACCGCCGCGCCGGACCAGGAACTACACTGGCCGGGCCGGAGATTTGGAGGTTCGGGCCGGGCCGGGCCGGAGATTTGGGGGTTCGGGTCGGGCCGGGCCGGAGATTTGGGGGCTCGGGCCGGGCCGGGCCGGCCAAACCCGGCCCGATTGCGACCTCTGGTCGGGACCCTATAGTTAAGCCGGTTGTAAGCTATCAAATTGCTGTAAAAAGTGTTCCTAGGGTTTTCAGAGGTGCTGAAAACGATAATGACATCCGTTTGCATTTTGGGAAAAGCTAGTCCCGTTTCAAAATTGACTTCCCTTTTTCTCAGGCTTAGGCTTAGGCTTAGGCTTAGGCTTACTATTAGGCTTAGGCTTAGGCTTAGGCCAAACCTTGAGCCAACCCGTGCCTTCTATCGCGAAATCGAAAATTCGCGTTTTCTCTCTGTCAAGGCAACGGGACTAGCTTTTCCCAACATGCCATCCGTTTCAAGCCTATATTTAAGCCTAACACCTAACGGATGTCATTATCGTTTTCAGCACCTCTGAAAACCATAGGAACACTTTTTACAGCAGTTTGATAGCTTACAACAGGCTTAACTATAGGGTCCCGAGTATCGAAGGAGTGCCCGGCCGAGCTAGGGGGTAACAAAAAATTTTTGGTCTGAATGTTGATGAAAATGTCGTGCCGGGAAGACTGATTATAAATAAAACGGATTAAACGGATTTTCCGGATTAAACGGATTTTTGCATGCTGGGGGGAAGACTGATTATGGACTGGAAAATAAAACGGATTAAACGGAATCCAGCTGTAACTCAGTCCTGAACCAAGGCTAGGGCTTAGGCTTGAGTTCAGGCTTAGGCTTAGGCCTAAGCTCACGTTTGCGCACATATTTAGGCTTAGGCCTTGACTCAGGCTTAAACTTAGGCTTGGGCTTCGGCTGAATACTTACGTGGCATGCATAGCACTCGTAATCAGTCTTCCCGGGAAACGGCCCTTTGGGGAAGGCTGATTATGCGAATTCCGTTTAATCCGTTTTATTTTCAAATCCATAATCAGTCTTCCCCCCAGAGCCTCTGCAGGGTGCACCAGTGTAGTTCCTGGGGGGGGGATGGGGGGGGGGCGCCCACCCCCCCCTCGGGTACGTCTGTTCCCCCTCCGAGGTACGCCTGCCCCACTGTTCCCCCTCCGGGTACGTCTGCTCCCCCCAATTTTTTCCTAAAATGGGCAAATTTAGGCCTAAAATAGGCATTTTTAGGCCAAAAATAGGTAAACTTTAGGTGAAACCTCCAAAAAAACGCCAAAATACCCTTTTTATAGGGGATTTTTCGCAAAAGAAGCAGGCAAAAATAGTCCAATTTTTCGACCTCAAAAAATGACTTTTTTCCGTCCCCCCCCCCAGTGTAGTACTTGGTCAGGGTGTTGACGATAGATAGATTGGGACCCGAAATGTGTTGACGATAGATAGATGACTCAAGTCCGAAATCTGGGGGGGGTCGACCCAAACTTGTTGACGATAGATAGATGGTGGGGGGGGGTCGCCAAAAATCAAGGTATAGTATAGTGTACTAAGTAGGTAATAATGTGTAAATATTAATGAAAATGTACTTAGATGTACTAAATACGCGCGTAGCGCGCGATTTTTGCCTATTTGGGACAAAAAATACCGATTTTAAGCCATTTTGAGGCAAAAATGCCCATTTTGGGGTCGAAATGTGTTGACGATAGATAGATTGTTCCCAGAATTTGTTGACGATAGATAGATTTGCCCATAAGTGTTGACGATAGATAGATGAAATCAAAAGGTGTTGACGATAGATAGATGAATTTGGGGGGGGACCCCCCCCCCCACCCCCCCCAAGTACTACCCTGCCCCCCCCCCCCCAAATTGGGACTTCCCCCCCCCTTCCCCCCCAGGTAGGTACGTCTGTTCCCCCTCCGAAAATAGTGGAGGGTACGTCTGTTCCCCCTCCGGACCAGGAACTACACTGGGGTGCACTGATTACAATAGTAATCAGTCTTCCATGAACCGAAAATGTATGTACTCTTCTTTCTGAGGGGGAGATACTGTACCTTGCGGCCAAAAAGAGGGTCAAATACCGGGGTACTGTACCCAGAATTTTTTTTTTGGGGGGGGGAGGATGAGGAATCCGAAGCGCGGTTTTTTTCACTTTTACAAGAAAAAGACGATTTTTTTGTTTGTTAGCCCGCGTGAAAAATAGAAAAATAAAAAAATTCTCTTTGATTCCGTTTTCGTAACGCGCTTTCGCCGTATCTGCAACTACAACCAACTGTGCACCCAACCCCGGGGGAACACCACTTGCGGGACAGATTTGAAAATAATAACGGATTCAACTGAACTAACAGGTTGTGCATGCTTCGCATCAGTGTAGTTCCTGGGGGGGAGGGGGGTCCCCCCCCCTAAGGTACACTAACCGCCGCGACCAAGGTACACTAGTACACTAACCGCCGCGCCAGGTACACTAACCGCCTCAACTTTTGCCTAAAATAGGCAGTTTTAGGCCTAAAATGGCCATTTTAGGCCTAAAATGGGTGATTTTTAGGTCAATGATGTCAAAAGTCGCCAAAATACCCTTTTTATGGAGAATTTTTTCCAAAAAGGGGTAAAAATCGGTCAAATTTTCTACCTCAAAAAGTGACTTTTTCCTGGATTTGGGTCTTCCCCCCCCCCTTCCCCCCCCAGGGAGGTACACTAACCGCCGCACGGAAAAAAGGGGTAGGTACACTAACCGCCGCGCCGGACCAGGAACTACACTGCTTCGCATGTATTCAGCCTTAAGACTATAAGTGGAGGCACAAGCCTGAAATTTGTGCTGAAATGTGGCCCTGGTCATGCTCGATTAAAGTCTCATGTGGAGACGGGGACATAGAATAAACAAAATTGTAATCCAATCCAACAGACGCGAAACTGCAGTATTATATCGGAGTTAGGTTTCAGGCTTAAAATCTGGCCTGGGTGTGTTAAACGTGCACAGATCTTCCTGGTTGCTGCCTAAGTCTAAGCCTAAAAGCCAATATTGTGGCCTAGGCCAAGGCTACAAGTTGACTGAAAGAGAACCCAGAGTTAGATTACGGTGCATTTTATCTGGATCTCCGATTTACATGGAACGGTGTGCACTATACTGGCATTCGGGTCGGGCGTGGTAGGATTCGACTTGGGTTTTAATTTTGATTTCACAACAAAATGGTTTTTGTATCATACACAAATCCGTAAAGCCTCAGCCAGGTGGCCATGTGTCTCCAACTCCATGCATAACACGCGCATGCATAACACCAGTCAGGGTGCATAACTGGCAGCGCTCTACAGTGTGTACTGCGGAGTGACGTCGTCGACCTGGACAACTGACCGAACGTTGGTGAGCCATTTCGATCGGCAGACCTTCATTTCAAATTGATCGATGCGAGATGTTTAACTTGGAATGAACTCTGTTGGGCTGATGGCATCGCTAATGTGCCGCTGGCTGATAGCATTCACGCACGAACGCGTCAGACGCGGCATGATGGTCACTTCATACCAAATAAATTTTTTGAATTTCAATCAAATGTAGAGTGGGAATATTTTACGTCCTTGGCGCATGCACCTATCGAGACGAATTCAGGTGATTGGTGTATTGGAATTGATTCTAGTCTGAGTGCATAATTCGGAAGCAGTGTAGCCCTTTCGGATATCGCGTCCATCGCCCCACCGCACAGGCACGCGCCATTCCAAGCACATGCTGTTGACAGACACTGTGCCATGCGTTTGGATAGCGTCTGGTGGTCAGCGTCTGGTGTCCTGAGTGATTATGCGTCTCAGAACAATTTACGCTTGTCGTCTGATGCGTGATTGCAAATCTGTCGTTCGAATTCCGACACAATGTTGTTCTCATGTTGTGCAATCCGTGACCAACAAACTAAGAACGCCAAAGCCATGGACTGATGTGGACTTTCCTTGGACTGTGGATCCGCGGGTGTTCAGCGCGCACTTGAAAAATGTTTTCAGCATGCATTCTTTTTGGTCATAGTAAGGTGATGCATGCCTGATACTTGTTCCCGGGCGTCGCATTACCACCAGTACTGCTGTATTGTGCATTTATCTTGTGCTTCTGGTGCGAAAAGAACAAACAAAATAAACACCGGGCGTCACGCAGACAGTTGGGCCAGCTTTCGGGCAATTCTATACGTGCAAGGATGCCTGCGGTTCACCAGCTGATGTCGCGGCGGCCGTTAGGGCGGGCTTTAGGTTGAATCCGGAATCCGGAAATATTTCCGGAAAACGCATTATTTCTTGCTTGGAAATACTTGCGTTTTCCGGAAATACTTCCGGAGCCGAGAAATGTTTTGTATTTGTGCATGCAAATTATTTCCGTGATTCGGATTCCGGATTTAACCTAACTTCGCCCACGCATGTCACGGCCATGATCTCGCTCCATGATTCCCAAAACATACATACATCTCAAGCTTAGTGAAAAAGAATTCTCCAAGACCAGATCAACACAGCATTATAATTTATTTGGTTCCAGAGATCACATGTGAATGCACACCAAGAACAAAATCAATAATAACGCTCAGTCAACAGTTGTTCAACGACTTCAACTCAACCAATATCAACTCAATTTTTTGGTAGATTTCAAATTTCAACATAATTATTTTTTAAACAAGCAAATCTCTCGAACCACATCGTGACAAGAGCGCATTCATTTGACCAACTAATCAAATTTCACTCGAAATGCAAACAACAAGAGCACATACAGTTCAGACCTCTGAGATTCTACATGTAGATTCAGACATGAAAGCAACAATTGAGCGAATGTGTATAGAGCGAATGTGTATAGAGAAAACAAAGCAAACATAGAAATGAACTTAAATGATGCACTAAGTACAAGCTAAGCTCAAAAGCACATACAAGCGTGCGGCGGAGAGAGTGAGTGGTACGGTATATTTGTCTGCATAAAAAATTTTCTCCGAGTTTCTACATTCCTACGCAGGACACACACAACACAATTTAATTTTGGTGAACGCATTGATGATACACATAGAAAAAGAGAAAATTGAGAAACGCGATTGGGATCATAGTATTAATGCAATGATATGTACCGAAAAACGTGGGTGTAATATACCACATAAATACCAGAACTGTGCTGAATATTCACAAAACCATCGTTATGGAAAATGACAGTTTTGTGTACCGCGATGATAAACGCAACGTACATACATATAATAACAACAATTCTATCAATTTCAGTCCAGCTGTGGTGCTTTGTATGTATATAAAAGTATGATAATTTGTGTGTGTATAACACATACATAATCAGTTACATTGAAATGCGCATATTTTACGTTATTATAATACTTTTAGTAATAGACCCGTCGGTCACCCGCCACTAGGTATTGGTTGGGGGAACGGTCAAACCCAGAACCAAACGCTGAGGGGATGTTCACATACGAAAAACTGTACAATGTGTGCTAGTACTTGTGGAATATTAGTGTCGCGCGCATAAGTGTTGAAGACACCAGCTTCAATACAGGCAACAGGTCAAAGACGATGAGATTTTGCTATCATGTTTCATGAACAAAGCAATAGGACTGCCAGAATTGGTCTATCGAAACACAGTATTATACGCGGTACCAACATTCCGATTCTACAATAATAGCATCCGGTCTGATAATCAGCTATTACAAATATTATAAATGTGCTCGTCGTCGCATTTCATTGATGAAATCGTCCATGCTCACTGCCATATTGCATCTGTCCTTGTTGCACATGCACCGAAACATCACCTCGATGTGCGGCCGGTCGCCCTTGCGCAGTGGTGGAGTGACGTACTTCTGTGAAACATTTGGTCACTTAGTGGGCATGGATTGAAATTCATTGGATAAAGTTGAAAATTGCAAGTTGAAAGCAAGGTGCGAACCTCCAGAACGCAAACTGATAGAACTTCATAGAGATCCGTCGGCTCGCCGAAGATTTGATCGAAGCCACTCAGCTCATCAACACCTGAAAGAATTGTCTTATTTTATTTATCACAGTTATTTGCAAATACTTGAGCAAAGTTAACCAATAATTATAAATCTAGTCTTACTTGGTGTCACACCAAACATCGAGGGCTTCTCGGTCTTTGGTCGCATTTCGCCGAACGCACAGTAACGACAGTCGGTACATTCTGGTGCTACCAGGGACCCGTTCTGGAAATGTCAGGACACAACATTAAAAATTACGACATCAGTCATGTGTGCACATATACCTTCGGTACAACCGACTGAAAAGGGAGACCCTATGTGACAAGAACGACTGTGTCCAGTTGCTGCACATACCTGTTCCCTTTCATAGCAGATCAGTGCCGCCGCGTCACGTGCCGCCAGCAGCAGTAGAATTGATAGCAACATTGTGGCCGGATTCATTTTTTTGATTCTTGATATTCGGCTAGAGCAATCAACCCACAAAGCAGACTCTGTATAAGTTGTTTGTCAAGCGCAAGTTGAGATGACTGGAAAGTGAACGAACGGATCTGAAGCAGACAGAAACGTGATATCTCAAAAAACCTATGATTGCATCCAGACATATTCATGCGCCAACGCAGATGATGACGTTAGTGGAGAATCAAATACAGCTAATTAACTTATTTACAGCGCTTAACTGCATAGTCTTAACTGGATAATACGCCCATCTCGTATATTCACAAGAAACTCAATTACTGAATCTCATTGAAAACAATAAGCTTGTTTCTTTGCTGACGGCGCAAACCAGAAGCGAAAGTGCCTCAGTCAATTATCAATGGAAATAATTGAAAAAATATCGTCAAATGAGTATGCAATCCAACGCAGTAAGACGCAACAACTTTTCAGCATTGCGTCAGATGAGCAGGCATGTTCTACTCATGATGAATCAAAACTAATATGAACACTTCAAACCAAAAAAGTACGACCAAGCGAAGCGCTTGTCTTCTGTGGTATCCACACAGCTTCTTATCGCTGCGGTGGAGCAGAGTTTGATGAGATGTGGTGAATGAAATTTGAGTGACAAGATTTCGTCATTTTATATCATCATAAAATCCAGTGACGTCACCGCCACACAGACGCAGACGACAATGTAAACAACGAACAAAGCTCGGATGCGACACGCAACACTGCAACAAGATGACAATGCATCAATGTGCAACATGAGGAGAGGTGTGAAGGTGACAAATCCGTGCTGAGCTGTTAACGTGAAATTTTATTGAAGGGAAAGAGAACTGAAAACAAGAAACATCAAGTTTCTGAATGAACAACAGGGAACAAGTTGTTGGAATTTTTTGTCTTGGATTACAATAAATCGTGATTAGCACTGGGTGCATCCAGACAAGGCACGGATGAACAAGTACGCAAGGTCATATCGGTAGCATGGCGCAAAATAAATAAACAAACATATAAAAATATTCGGGTGATGACAAATCAAAAATATATAAATTAATCATATGAAGAACACGTGTGGGAGAACACCGGAAACAACATGCGATGTTCGTTATGTTTCAAAAAAAGTGACATGTTTGAGAAAAAACAGGTTGTACATACCTACAGTAGGTACGTGGAAGGTTTTTGAGTGCTCAATAAGACTATCGATGACTCAGACTGAGTGCGTCAAGCCTTGTTTGGTGGATATCGAAAAATACATACGAGAAACAGCTGCGGAAACTTATTCTTCCAGCAAAACCCAACAAAGTTTCCGGCAGCAAACTGCTGACTTGTCACTCACATGACGACAATCTTCAAAGAAAGGAAGGTCAGCAAGTTTTTCATATCGCTAAAAAGGCGGCATACCGAGCTGATCATCATATGATGGTATGATGGATGGTGTCTTATGATAAAAGTCTATGTGTAGGAGTATATTATCGCTTTTGGCTGCCGGCCAATATCCAAGGTTGAGTTACACGTGGGTGCACGCGCCATACAAGAGGGAAGAGGGGCCACACAAGAGAGACAGAAAGAGCGCGCAGTATCTAATCACTGAGCTACGTCACCATATGGGACACACGTGCAACACAGCGTTATGTTGTCCTACTGTAATAAAGTGCTGACATGACATGACCACCTTTATGTGTAGGCGCCGGCTGACTGCCGTTTTTCGAATAAATACGCATACTGTAAATTGCAAGACATTAACGACCTTGAACATGTAGAAGAGAACATTCGAGAATGCAACCGCGGGTGGTGCAACAGAAGCGCGCCGCAAAATTGCACATGTCGTCAACGCAAACGCCCTGTTGTCGCGCGGCGATCACTAATAAACAGTGAGAGGAATTTTGTTGCAGAATTGGCCATTCTACCACACTCCGATCCGAGTAAATCAACACACTCAAATACCCAATACTCAAGTTGGGGCCTCTTTTGGTAAATATCAGGGTGCTGCGCATTCCAATCGAATTTGTTCTCCCAAAACTGAATCGATTTCAGGAAATTGCGAAATATTCGTATAAAATATAACATATTTGAATATTTGGTGTCAGTCACGTTTCCAGACACGGATGCTCGTCTGGGCGCGCGCGCGAAAGCAGACGTTTTGTTCAACCCACATAAAAGCTGTCAAAAACGTCATGGGAAAACACAGTCCCAGAAATATCATCTCATTGCAGCGTAACTGAACCGACTCCGCCCCACAGAAGTCGTAAAATTTGGTGAATGAAAGGCACGCACGCCTACGCTACAGACAACACTGAGATCGCCCATCTTGTTGCGCTAACTGAGCTGCTCTTGTCAGATTGTTGTCAGGGAATTATGCCATGTCAAACTACCAATTGACGAAGCAGTTCGTTGTTAGGGCACGTACGTTTGTTTGACGATATTGCATGACAGCTAATTGACAATCCACGATCACAGTGTGACAGCACACGGACTTGTGGAGTCACTCGAAAAGCGAGCAACGCCTTGAACTTGGGCTAGGGCTAATACTATTGTTGTCAACGCAACTGCCTGTGATTCGTAAAAACGCAGCTATAGCTGGGTGTCTGCTGTGCAACACACGTGTGATGCGTGCAAACATGGCGCGACAAGAGCTGCTCCAAATAAGGGCCGATCTTCCCCACGGGCGAGACGGGCGAGAAGGGGCGAGAAAAATTAGGGGCGTAGGGGCGAGAAATGTGTCCAATAAGTAATGCACCACGCTTAAGGATAGGCGGCGTCAAATTGTGATGCAATGGTAACGGTTGTTGCAAAACTAATGTTTCACGGCTCCCAATTACTTGTTAGTACACATTAGCGCATTTACATATGCAAAAGCGTAACAGTTCGTTAGAGGTACACATTTTTGTACGTTGGTCTGTGAACGTGACAAATCAATTGTTGTGCATTTCGAGTTGTGAAATCTTCGTCCTTGGGGACCCATGCAGCGCACCGTTGTATGAGTCATGTGCGCAGCAGACAGGTTTCCTTGCTGCAAACAGTTGCATTTCTTCTGTGGATTTGAACTGGACGACCAAAATGGTTCAATATTTCACACGCCTTTTACAGGATGTATTAGGGCACTGGAGCGTAATGGCTGCGCATGCCTGTTGTGTGCTGAAACCGATACTACAGTGTCATTGCTTGACGAAACAAACGGTGGTAATGCACAAAGGTGAACAAACTGCTTTTAGGAACACTGACACCCGTTCAGTTTTTGGTCTTTATTTACCGTTTGTCTTCTTTGACCCTTCTACTCGCGAAAAAATTATCGTATTCAAACTACTGATGTTGATCATTGACCTCGTCATTGCCGTTTTTGACGCGGTTTGTTCATTGCCCACGTGGCCGCGGCAGATTACATCATTTCTGATCCAATCTCGTCTCGCATTTTGATCTCGCTGCTGCTTGTTTTTAGGCTCATGCTGTTCAAGCCGTCATCGAGGCCCGGCCCGGCCCGAACCCCCAAAGATCCGGCCCGGCCCGAATTTTTTGGCTCATACTTTAACCCAATTTTTCCCATAATTTTTGCGATTTTTTTCAGCACATTTTTTTGGTTGAAAGCAACGGTGTTGCAGGTGGTGGGGGGTCCCCCTAGGTACAGTGCAGCCCGTCCGGGCCGGCCCGATTGCGACCTCTGACGCCGACATGCACGTCCAATTTTCTTTCTGGTTTTGTCTCAGGCTTACCGTAAAAACCTAAATAGAAGGGGGCTCTATTAGTTCAGTGATCCAATTTGGGGGGGCCTTCTATTACGGGGGCTCTATTCCGGGGGGGGGGGGCAGTGCTGTGGCTGGGGGGGTGGGGGTCCCCCCAATGGTACCTGGGGGGTCCCCCCCAAGGGTACCAGGGGGGTGGGGGGTGGGGTCCCCCCCCCCCCAACGGTACCCTACCCGCCCCGGCCTGGTACGCTACCCTCCTACCCGCCCCGCCCTGGTACCCCACCCGCCCCGATTTTTACCCCCAACTGCCCATTTTTCGGTCAAAAATGCCCAAAGCCCAAACATCCGGCCCGGCTCGAAATTTTGGCTCAGAATTTAACCCACTTTTTGCCATAATTTTTGCGATCTTTTCTTTCTTTAAGATTTCTTACGGATTCAGCAAGTAAGTGATCAGTATTCAGCAAGTAAGTGATCGTGACACAAGAGAGCACGATCAAGAACGGCGAATGGCATCACACGCTGCAGTTGGTGCATTGCAACAACGAATGTGTGTTCAAAAGGTACGTAATATGATGATATCACACAGTAAAAGATAAGTCGACGTAAAATAAATGGGAATTGAATTTAGATGCCCGTATGTACACCTGCTGGATGACGGAGAGCAGGGCGACAGATACAAATGGGTGCACATGCACGACGCCACCGCGGAGTACATCCGAAACTCGAACGCAAACGAGAAACGAAAAGTGCTGCGGCAGCTGTTCAACATATTCGGCTGCGATTATCGCAAATACGTCGAACCGCTGAGCATCGATGAGGAACACAACGGTAGGCCGTCGGAAGACTACGACCCATCCAAGTCACCGTAAAAGGTATGTGTGATTAATACGATGAGATTAATATTTGAGAACGATAATTTGTGTGTTTTCTGTTTTTACGCGTCTTTTCGCTATATTTTTCATCGTGACTTTTTGTTTGTCGCTCAATTTTTTGCCCCTTGTCGGTGATCTCGCCAATCATCAAATTGTGCGCGATCATATAATTTGTATGTACATAACACAGAGATTTAAATGAACACCACAGTTTGTTCTTTCTGGTTGCTACGGTTCTTTTTTCATGCTGGCTTTTTCTTTGTCGCTGAAATTTGTGGTCCATCTCGATGTTTTTGTGAATGATTAAATTGTGCGCGGTCTTTTCATTTCAATGTAATACAGGCTAAAGTGAAAACCATAATTTGTGGCTGGTCCGTTACGTATTTTTGCTGTTTTTCTTCCCGACTTTTCCTTTGTCGCTCAATTTTTGTGCTTTCGCTGCAAACTTGTGGTTGTGAATAATCAAATGGTGCACGATCCTTTTATTGTATGTCTCGGGTCAAGTCTGTACGAATATCCACATAACTATAGTATGAACACAAGTTTATCGCAATGAATGAACACATTAACAGGAAGCTGATTGTACTTTGTCGTGTATCCGTATGCATCATACACATCGGTGTAATAAAACCCACACTGTATCACGGTCGCGCAGTGTGCACACTTTTGGGCCACCCTACCCTAAAGTGAGATTAGGGGCGATGTGCACAAGGTGCAAGCGGTGCAAGTCGAAATGAACCGTTTGCATACGGGCGAGCTATACTTTACGTGCGCCCGTAATTCGCCCCTTCTCGCCCTTCTCGCCCGTCTCGCCCGTGGGGAAGATCGGCCAAATAAGCGCGTGAGCCTTGCATATCGCGACAGACTGGTGCGTGGACGACCATTGATCCTGCTGCGCTTGCAAGAAACATAGGTAGTTGTGTTGGCCACATTAGTACAGGCCAAAACCTGACCGACCAATATCGTAGTTTTACACCATCCCGAATATAAACAATAACTCGCCTGCATAGTTGGCATAGTTTGAAGCAGGGTTGAAAAAAAAAATTTTTTTATTAACGAGCTTTTTTTATAAAAAAAAATTTTTTTTTTGATTTTTTTTTTGACGAAAATTTTTTTTATTAGAAAAAGTGTTGCAAACGACGTTTCAGGATAAATGAAATCGATGCAACATATTTTTCAAAAATTGAAAAATTTTCGCCTGAGACCCAACTTGTGTGGTGACACCCGGTAGCATTGTGCAGATTCTATGGAATCCTACTAGTCTGAGGTTGATGTTGACTAACGATGTTACTCTAACGTATTGTAGCATGCCGTACAACGTATTTTAATGCATCTAATGCCGTATATCTGATATACGACCATCAAAATATCGATTACAGCCCAAATCTTGCGTGTCAGATCGACTTTGCGCGCCCGGTTTTGCACCAGACCTATGTATATACATGTGTAGTAGCATGCAGTGGTACATTATCGGTGCCACATCACTATAAAAGACCATCCCCGCGCATCCCTGTACGGATTTGAGGACAATACAGGGCGCCGCAGGCGCGATTTTGGAAAAATTGTCCCGTCCACAGAAAAAAAGTGCCAATTTTTTGCCTCGAAAAAGGCCATTTTTGGACATTTCAGCCCATTTTGGGCAACTTTTTTTTATTAAAAAAAAAAGCAAAATCTGAGTTTCAAAAAAAAAATTTTTTTTTAAAAAAAAAATTTTTTAATTAACCACTTTTTTTTTTGAAACAACCCTGG